>JZKD02S0995933.1:116966-141956 GCA_000966675.3 Picea glauca
TTGTTTTGACTTATAATATAAGTTGGAAATCATTTTTAATCACATTTAACTCACATTGGGACTAGAAGTTGAGTAACAATCACTTAGTATGCTCTTCTCTCGCGCCTCCAAGTGATCTTGAGAATCAAAAAAAGATTGTGAAACGATTTCATCTCCCTTAACAAAGTTTAAAGCCTTTAGGTAGAGGACAAAGGCTCTTCTTGGGACCCCTCTTAGTTTTTTTTTTTCATACACATCTTAATATTGTAACGGGCCCATACATGCCCACATGCTACAAAGATAGGATAGTGTTTGAATTTTTGCTTTCTTAGATCAAAACACTAGGGAAGTTTAAAGGTTTGTAATGGGCCCATACATGCCCACATGTTCAATCTAGGATAGTTTCAAAGATTTTCTTATATTACATTACAATAGGGAGTTAAAGGGATAGTAACGGGCCCACATGTCCACATTCTATCTTCCTAGGGCTTTTGAATTACTCAAGGTTGTACCAAAGGCACTTAGTTAATTAGGTAATCAACACTTGTAAGGACCAAGCGAAGTCCACATGCAGCAAGGTGACATCTAATTCACTAAAAATCGGCACACTTTCACTCACACACTAAAGTCACTTATCACTCACATAGCTTCTTCTTGAAAACATGGAGGCCAAAGTAAGTTTCCTTCATAAGGATTCCAAAAATACCCCACCCTTTTTTGACGAGACTATCCACTCCCATTTTAAATTTAACGAGGGTGGTTCACACCCCCATCCTCTCAAAACAAATTCATTTAAAATCTTTCTAAAAACTCACTAAGTTTTCCTCCAGAGGAGGTGCCAAAAGAAATTTTTTATTCTAGGTAGAATTTTGGGGATGGCATCCAAACAACTCCTCGTTATCTGGTTCTCTCAAAACAATAGAAGTTGTCAAATAGGGAACTGAAAATCCTCCAAGTCAAGTGTTCCAATTACCATAAGGCAGGGAGATACCCGTGAAGGTTTGAAGGCTGAGGTCTGGTTTTTCTATGCGTCCCCCCTTGAGGCACACACCTCTTGGACGGGATCCAGCCCGTGACCCATTTCTTAGGCCGAAAATCTAAATGCCACACTTTGACCGAGGTACCTAGTGACCAACTTTAGGACATCTACCCAGGTGGCAATTGTGGGCTGCAATTGCACCTTGATTGGATTTTGTGTGGCTATTGGGAAATATCACCAGCTCTTTCGGGATATGCCCCCTTTACCCCTCATTATAACCAATGATTTCATCCTTCACTAGTTTCTCTTCCAGTGACTTCAGACCCCACTATTGAGCACTATTGGAAGGTCCAGTGCTATTTGAGAGGAAGGACGTTACGTCTTCTAGGAAACGAGCATTTGCTTTCTTTTGATTCCCCCACGTGGAAAAAACCCACTTACCCACATATATTCTTCTTTCTCATTTTATGTATGATGCACATATGATTATAGTTTGATTTGGATATATATATTGTGTAAACATTCAACGCAAAATCTCTTGTTTCTATATTATTCTCACCACTTTTTGCACACATTCACACAACTAGTCTGACATCATAGGGGAACCATAGAACCCCCATCGTTCACGATGCTTGCTAAACCTCCCTCTAATCTTAGGGGGAGTAACTGGTCGTGCCTGCTCATCGGCACCTCCTTCACACACTCCTGTCAGTGCCACTATTTTAGGATCAAATTTTCTTGGTTCTACATTACTTGGGTCAACTTCCCAAGGTTATCCGTTCACTCTCTCTCCTTTACACGAAAGAGGGGGACCCACTTCCTCTCAAGGAGGGAGAACCAACCCACCTAGCCCCCCTCAAGGGTCAAGTTCACAACACACTATGGCTAGAGATAATCCTCCTCCCCCACTACAGATGCCATATTTGGCCTCTCTCAACATACCGGATCTCACCAAACTCACCAATGATCCTATATTGCATGACCCTACATGGTCTGCAATGCCAACCAAACTACCTTCAGACATTCCAAAATTTGAAGGAAAGGCAAGAGATGACCCTACCAACCATGTCATGACCTTTCACCTATGGTGCTCCTCCAATATAATTATGGATGATTCCATCAGACTACAATTATTTCAACGCACACTCACTGGCCCATTGGCCAAATGGTATGTCGAAGAAAAATTGGGGTCCCACACCACTTTTGAGTCATTGGCCAAAGAATTCTTGACCTTCTTCCAATTACCCATTTGCCACAACAATGGTCTAGAACTACTTTCTAATTTCAAACAAAACTCAACCACACACATCGCTGACCACATTCACGAGTGGCGTAGGCGACGTAGTTTGTGCAAACCAAAAACCACCAAGCAACAATGTCTCGACTGGTTTCTTAGATCACTTGTCTCTCTCCTTGGTAAGGATGTAGCTTCCACCTTCCCTCAATCTGAAGAGGAATCCATCAGTAAGGCCCAACTGTATGACCTCATCTATGCATAATCAGGATACTTGTACACTGTACTTCCTGATCTTCCCAAACCTGTACCATTTGGCCAAGACAAACCTGGGATGTCTCACTCAACAGACAGACTGATTGGTGCTGCCACACACCATGGTCCACAACCCAAACCACCACCGATGTATGGCACACCTCAATACCCACCGGCATACAGGGGCTCTTCTTATTTCTCCCCACCCCCTTATCAACAACCATACCCTGTTGCTATACCTCCACCTATCAGTGGACCACTGCCAGCACCTCCCATACATCCACCTATTCCAACAACCAGTGGTACTCCCTCAACGTCAGCTTATAGTACTAGTGAAAGAATTATGCATTCCTATGTACCTTATGGATCAATACCACCACAAAATCCGTACTTCCCATTTTCTGGTCCTCCACAACCCATGGCTCCCCCACATCCTCATGCGAGGGTGAATTTTGTTCAACCCTCTGTTGTTCAACATACCAAAATTTTGAACAGTTGAATACAGCCAATCCAACCCACCCATCGAAAAATGCCAAGAAGAAAGGATGGAACATGAATAACAACAACCCAGGTCAAGGCGGGAATTAACCCCCACAGCAGCAACCCCCTGGGGGCAACCAGAACCAAGGGAACCAAAACCCCCAAGGGGGCAATAATAATAATAAATATAAAGAGTGAAATAATGTTAAGACCATATTCCCTTCTGCCCTTTGTGGTGAGTTCAGCCATTACACTCATCATTGCCCCCAGATCGACGATTTCAAATGGTTGAAAGACTCTGGAAGTCTTCCCCATTCTCTTGCACAACCTACCCCTCAGCAGGAACAACAAAAATATGTGCAACAACCCCCTCCCGTCGTGCTACAAAATCCTATTCCACATCAAGGTGTGATAAACACCCAACAGGACACACAACATCCCCCACCTCAGGTGGGACAATACCTCAACCCCAACAATCCAACAGAGCATACATTTCTCCTCACCAGTGAGGAAGAAATCCTTCTGCAAATGCGTAATCGTCAGTATCATGCCCTCATTGAGTCTACTCCCATCTCTCTAGAGACAAACCCTACCCTGACGGGACCCCCGTTGGTGATCCCTCGCCCTTCCGTCGAACCACCGCTATGCATCCCTCACATCCCATTGCACAGGAATGTCCACAACCCACAGGCTAGGGAAGCTCATAACTATATCTTGGTAGATGACTTAGTGCAATCCCCGACTACCATGTCAGTCTTGGAAGTCCTCCAGACTTGTCCTACTCAGCAGAAATCACTATTTTCCGCCTTGGGGGCAGTCGACCCCATAGATACCTGACTCATTACCTTTGATCTTGACAGCGGAGAACCTCGTCTTCCCGCCTTGATCTCTTTTCAAATACCAGTGAAAATACGGAACATCACAGTTCATCGGTGTATCATCAATGAAGGTGCATCTACATGCATCATGTCCAAAACAGTATGGCAGAAACTCGGTTCCATAGAACTCATACCCTCTACCATCACATTACGAGCTTATGATGGACGACCATCCTCTCCTGAAGAGCTCTTCCAAAATGTCCCCGTCGAACTCGGGGGCAAGACTATTCTCATCGATATCGAAGTTATCGACACCCCACTCGATTATAATATCCTATTCGGTTGTAGCTACATGTATGCTATGAAGGCAGTGGCCTCTTCCATCTTTCGGAAAATGATGTTCCCCCACAATGGGAAGATCGTGACCATTGACCAAGTCTCACATTATGAGCCTAACCCATCTGCCAACATCGATAACATTCTTCCTCTCATCCACACAAGCCATGACACTTATCCACTCATCGAGATGGGTCCTGGGATTTTTAAAGATCCATCCTTGTTAGGCACATATCATGGAGCACCACCACTCCTGCATCCTTCCAATCAAGTGTGTGTCATATCATCTAAAGGAACTCACACCGAGGATACCATTCCTCCTGCAGAGGCTTCTATCACACCTGACGTCCCACTCGTCACAGAAACTCCTCCTCAAGAACCCCCTAGACACTCGTCGACCACACCAGTCCATGATTCCACCTCTCCCCAAGGACATAGTCCAGTTTGGGAGATAGTCCCCCAACCCCTCACTCAAATTCCCTTCTTTTACCCTCCACCATGTATCGAATATTTTTAGGTAGCCGCAATGCTCACACTACCGAATATGGTGTTAGCAATCCCAGTTTGGTATTTACACCCACCAGAGATGGTCCCTCGACCATCCCTTCCCCCACAGGAAGGAATCCCCATGACGATTCCCATCCTTATCCCCACCACCCCCCCACTCACTAACCCCCCTGCTACAGTTGGGGGTAGGAGAAATAAGAAGGAGCCCACCACTCCCATTCCTCCACACATCCCACCACCTTGCGCACTATGTGAGAAAGAGGGCCACCAAACCAACAACTGTCCATCACTACCTAAATTAGGGAATTTGATCCCCCTCAATAAAACTCCCCCAACACCCGCCACTACGGTTAGTCCAACCACTACCACCCACCCTTCTAGTAGTAAAGGGTTGAGGACCAAATATTCTTGTGCTATATGTTCGGATTATGGCCATTATACCCATCATTTCCCAGCACTACCACGCTTTCGGCAGACATTAGCCATTGTATGCCAGAACTTCTAGAACAACCCCAGTCCTGCTACGTCCTCTTCAACAAATATCACTGACATCCGTTATGTCACCACTTCCGTCAATGAACGTATGAGACGCCCTTGATCTCTCTGTGATTCATTAGCTCATTTTACATATCAGTGTCCTATGATCCTTGAATACATGCAACGTCAATTGACCCTGCTTCATCGACCCGCAACGGCGATACTTGACATTACCTCGTCACTAGAGGATCTTCATGTCATTTCTCCCGAGCCTGAGGCACTCCCAACACCTCCACAGTTTTTAGATGATGTATCTGAGGATTGACCACCCAACCCCCCCAACTCTCCCACTCATTCCCCTATAGACACTCTCCACCCAACCACCACGGGTACCCCACAGTACTTCAATATATGGTTTATGTCGAGTGAACCCTCACCATCTCCTAGCATTGTTCACCCTGCTTCTTCATCAAGGGGTAACCACACTATCACATAGATCACTCCTCATGACCCCTTGTATTCTCATTGCTTCCAAAGAGATGAAGAAATACTCGAAGAGTTAAACCACCCAGACTCTCCCTGGGATGCGCTACACCATCGCGCACTCTTCTCTCCATAGGAGGCCCCCATGCCTCCTAACCAACACCCCATTTACGCGGTTGAAACCAAGGATTTTCTCCCATCCGGGCCTATCGACTGGTTCAACAATCCCTTTCCTGCCCCTAATGCATTTGAAGAAGGAAATATGGCCAACATTTTCCCCACCATCAAAATCGTCATTTCCATTAAAAATGGCACCGTCGAAGAAATCATCATTGGAGCTACTTGCACTCCTCAGGAAATCGATGCATATAAATCCCTCTTCCAGGAATATAGGGATATTTTCGCCTGGTCATACACGGAAATGCCTAGCCTCTATCCCTCTATTGTCGAACATCGCATCGATACCTGGCCTGACATCACACCAGTTCGCCAAAAACAGCGACCGCTACACCCATCCAAAGCCGCGGCAATCAAAGCTGAAATTGACAAACTACGCACTGCCGGGTTCATTTACCCCATCACTTATACCTCATGGTTTTCCAACCCTGTACCCGTTGACAAAAAATAGGGCACTATCCGCGTTTTCACAGACTTTCATGATCTCAATAACGCATGTCCCAAAGACAACTTTCCAATGCCTTTCATCGATCAAATTATCGGTGACTGCACTGGCCACAAGGCTCTCTCCTTTATGGATGGATTCTCTGGCTATAATCAGATTCAAATTCACCCCGCCGATCAGTATAAAACCGCATTTATTGCCCCTTGGGGTACTTTTGCATATCGTGTCATGCCTTTTGGCTTAAAAAATGCCGGCACCACTTTTCAGCGGGCTATGACCTACATCTTTCACGATCTGGCTAATATCATCCTCGCCTACTTGGATGACCTCACAGCTCGATCCAAGAAACACACCCAGCATCTCGATGATTTACGAATCATCTTTCAATGGTGTCTTCAGTACAACATCCGCTTGAACCCTCTCAAGTGTGTGTTCTGTGTCACTGCAGGGAACCTCCTTGGTTTTATTGTTTCCCAAAGCGGTATTACTATGGACCCCCTCAAAGTTCAATCTATCACTGAAATTCCACCTCCCCAGAATTTATGACAACTTCAGAGTCTACAGGGAAAAGATAACTTCCTAAGATGCTTTGTCCCCGATTACGCCATACACGCACACGGTTTCCTTCACTTACTATGTCATGACATCCCATTTCACTAGGACGACCACTCCCAATAGTCATTTGACGATCTTAAAGAAATGATTTCAAATGCACCCTTAATTAGTGCACCTGACTATAATCGCGACTATATTCTCTACGTATCAACATCTTTTGTATCAGTAGCTGGCGTCCTCATCCAGCTCGGTGATGAAAATCGTGAACATGCCATGTATTACGTTAGTAAAAACCTCTCAGGGCCACCCTTGAAGTACAAACATGAAGAGAAACTTGCTCTTGCAGTTGTCCTTGCAGTCCAAAAACTGCACCATTACATTCTGCTTCGCACCACCAAGGTTGTCATAGATTCCAACCCCATGCAGTACTTGCTCAGTCGTCAACAAGTTAACGACAAATTTGCTCGATGGATCATTATCCTTCAAGAATATGACCTCGAGTTCTCAACACCTAAGAGTAAGAAGGCCCTCGTTCTCACTGAACTTGTCACAACCCTCCCCTCTAACACCACCAGTGCCCCCGTCAACACCGACTTTCCTGATGAACATCTCTTTTACATCACTTCGGATGATCCTTGGTATGGCGATCTCCTATTCTACCTCCGAACTCAAAATTTTGGTAACCACCTTTCACGAGATGATCGTCAAAGTATTCGCCATTAGGCCCCCTGCTACCTTCTCATCGGAGACATCCTATACCGGCGGGGCGTCGACACCATTCTTCGTCAATGCCTGACTATTGACGAGGTTGATAGAGTCTTAAACTACTACCACAACGGCGCATGTGGGGGCCATCTTTCCGGTATCTCCACTGCTCAAAATATTATCCGATCTGGTTACTTTTGGCCTACCTTGTTTCATGATTTCATTAATGCCGTGAAACGATGTGAGAAATGTTAGCCCTATGCCAACAAATCCCGTGCTCCCCCTGCTCTTCTTCACCCTGTCATTACTGCTGGTCCTTTTTGTAAATGGGGCATCAAATTCATGACTTGTAATCCCCCCTCCAGCAATGGTCACAAATACATCGTTGTCGCCGTTGACTACTTCACCAAATGGGCCGAAGCTATGCCCACTTTCAACAACATCGCTAACACTGCAGCACATTTTTTCTTTAACCACGTCATATCCCTCTTTGGAGTACCCCTCCAACTCATTTCCGACCATGGGAAACACTTCGAGAATGAAATCTTCGTCGAAATCTCATCTCGGTTAGGCTTCTCTCACGAGTTTGCCTCACCATATTACCCTCAGTCTAACGGACAGGTCGAGGCAGTTAACAAAGTCCTCAAGACCATGTTACAGCGCACGGTTAATAAACATAAAACCAATTGGAATCATATGTTATTTTCTGTGCTATGGGCTTACCAAATGGCTGTGAAAACCTCTACTGGTTTCACACCATTTCATTTATTCCATGGGGTCAAGGCAACTCTTCCCATCGAGTGAGAAATTCCCACCTTGCGCACCGTAATTGAGCTATTACCTGACACTGCTCCAATGGAGCAGCGCTTGCTGAAATTGGAATATCTGGATGGATATCATCTATCTTCCTTACAGAACAACGAGGTAGCTAAGAAATGATCCAAGGCTACCTTTGATCACCATGTCAACCTTCGATCATTCCATGAAGGCGACCTCGTCCTGGCTTATGATATCGCTCATGATACCTTTGGCCACAGAAAATTTGAATCACTCTAGAATGGCCCATACATTATCCCACATTGCCTCACCAAAGGCGCATACATCCTGGCCTCCCCCGAAGGCCTCTCTCTCAAAGAACCCGTCAATGGGTTATACTTAAAGAAATTCTATGCTTAAAAGTAGTCATTCTACTTTAGGTTATTTTCTTTTTTAGCATTTTTATTCTTTTTTCTCCTCCCCTCATGTCTAAACTATCATTTTTTCTCTTTATAGATGCCTCAACCATCAGCCTACCACATCGACTACGCTGACGACACCAGCCATTGGACACAAAATCTCGCTTCAGCCACTTGGGCTCTCTACACCTCCTCACATGAAATGCTCCATTCGAGCGGCATATGTTTGGGTTCAGTGACAAACAACCAAGATGAATATACTCTTGTCATAGGCCTCCTGGCCAATGCTCAGCATCATGATATTCATCACCTAAGCATCTTCCTCGACTCTCAACTAGTCGTTCTCCAGCTCAACAATGTGTACCGCATACGCGATCCGTGCCTCTTTCACAAATACCTCTAGGTTAGGCTGTTATCTCGACATTTTGATTCCATTACATTTACACATATTCCAAGACAATTGAATCAAATAACATATCACATAGCTAACATGGTGTTAGATTGGCATATATCACATCAAGCTACCCATACATAAACATATCACAAAACTTGTCACAACATATATATAGAATGGACGTAATCAACTCATCAGCAAAAAACATGTAGACAACATAAGGATCTCAAATATGTATACTCATGTATATATAAAGGCCCATCAGGCCATCCGAATGTTTACATACAAAAATACATGTATCTGTAGGCCAATGCAACACCTCGGTACAAAAATGGGCTCACCAGCCTATATACAACAAAAAAAAGATATACATCATGCACCACTCATGGTGCCTCTATCGCGCCACCACTTGCTCCTCCCCCAGGCGGTGGCGGCCCACCACCACCTGCCCTAGGCAGTGGTGGTCCACCCCCTACAGGACCCTCCTACCCTAGCAGCAGGCATCCACTCGTCATAGCAGCAACCACTGCTGCTCGTCGCACTATGGACCGCCATGGTGGCAGTACCTCCACACACTACTCTAGGAAACTCTCGTCCTGGATGCACGAACACATGCCCTCAGGCACATCCTGAAAACCATCTCCAAACGACAGCGTATATCATCAAAATCCACTCCGGCCACCACCGAAGGAGCGTGTGATGGCCCCGTACCAGGGTCATCAAACCAATGCCTCCTCGCTGCCCTCTCTGGCTCAGCTGGTCACCCCGCGGCATCCTCCCGCAAACATCTCTCTCCCCGCGGTAGTCTCTTCAGCTCTTGACGAGCCATCGCTCTCTGCAACTCTACCTCGCGCCCGCGAGGTGCCACATATGCACATACAAACAAACAACAGATAGTATGATCATCTATATCATAAACATATGGATGGCTATCTCAAAAAATATGCAACCATATATATCTACATCATCAATCAACATACCTCGATGATCAAAAACCTCCCCAGCAGGTAGCACCATATCCGGATCATCCCGAAAGTCCACCCCAGCATAGGGGTACCGCAAAATCACCTGCGGCATCTACCGCCATACCTGCGCTACCTCTGCCAAAAAGAAGTGGCCCCCTTCACCACCACCATGGCGAAGCAATATAGTTGACCACCGCCTCAACCGCAACTCTTGCGCCCCAGGCACACTCAATAGAATCCTTGAGCGCAACATCGACACCCTCTCTAGAAACTAGGCCATGAGGATGGACCCGAAGGCAAACTCCCCCGTATCCATAGACCGACAGTGGTCCAATTGTCCCACCATCCTCGCGTGCAGTGTCATCCCCCAGGTGAAACGCTCACCAGCCAATACTCTCTCCAACACCAGAAGCTGGCCACCTCTAATCTGTTGGGTTGCCAGTGACCCATATACCTGCACAATCATCGCTGCTATACAAAGATGTGCCAGGGAATCAATCGTCGATATGATCACCACCGTTCTGGACATAAAGTTCTGCCCAAAACAATATCTCTGGCCAATAGTTGTAAACAATGTACCCCTCGGCAGCACCGGCCCCGTCGATAGGGGCGTTCCCCGAAATGGGAGCCCAGTCAAGAAATATATATCCTCCACTGCAGTGAATGGGATCTTCTCTCCTCGCACGAGGAAGCAGTGGAGTTCAGGACTCCACATCTGAATCAAAAACTGCAGGAGATATTCCTGCACCCGTATCAACAGGCACTCAAATAACTTTAGCAACCCACAGGTTGCCAAAGTCGCACACACACCGGGCTCCTCAATGGCCACAGCATCTCACAGCTAAGACCAGTCTCGCTCTCGCCACCCCACTGGCATCGTCACCACCGTCCACCTGTAGACAACACAGAGTCCTATATCAGCTCAAGCAACCATCAACAACATAAAAAAGACTCATTTTTATACACCTCAACCTTGCCTCCTAGGCATGGTTTTGTTACCCACAGGCGCGCACACATGCACGCCTGTTCACTACATAGGTGTGCACAAATGCGTGCCTATTCACTACATATGTGCGCATCAGTGCACACCTGTTTGTTTCATAGGCGCGCTCCCACGCGTGTCTGTTCACCATACAGGAGCATTGAAGTGTGCATCTGTTCAACCCACAGACATGCACTTGTGCGCGCCTGTTCAACTCACAGGCATGCCCTTCGAGCGCACCTTAAATTATTTCTACCACACCCCCATGCGCGTATATCCAGTGGATAGGTGCACACATATGCACGCCTATCACTGGATTTCCTGCGCATGTGGGGCCCATATCCCCTAAATGCCTCTATACGGCCCCCCGTATAGCCCCTCCCCCAAAAAATGAAATCCTATTTCTATGCAGGATGATCAGACCACTAACCTGACACTTGCTAATCACCAATCAGATGCCTCACCCTCCCTGAATCTCCAAATCTGCTTTGAAAACTACTCGTCCAGTCACTATTGCAGCAGGTACAAATGAGGTGGCAATGTGGGCCCTATAGCTATATATAGGCCTTTTTCCAAACTTCCACTCACCATTTCGGGAGCCCACGGTGTCCATTTTTCAATATGTCTTCAGCCACGGGATCAACATCCCATCACCTACATCACAATAGTCCCTGGGTCGCTTTTCATCCTGAGCCCCTGAGGTGCCTTTTTTTTTCATACCATGGTCAAGTACGCATGCGCATAGTCACACTTATCAAATACATGCTCATATCTTTGATTCTCTTCAGACATTGTTCACTTTGGGTATTTGGTTTTCATGTGTGTAGGTACTTGCTCATCATACATCTGCACAGCCCCTTCAGGTATATACTCATCACTGGCAAGTAGTCTTGCCCGCTGTATCGCACTTTCATTTCCAGTCACACCCTTTGATGTTTACCTCTAGGATCCCCATTCTCGGCTCTACAATACCCACACCTCCATTTTGCATCTTCGGTACTATTACCCTATAGCATTCTTACCCACATGAGTTGTCCCATTCATAGCACCTTTTGACACTTTTGACACTCATGTTGTTTTTTTTCATTACCCTTTAGGGATGGGAGTCTTGATAGTCTTTCATCATGTCACGAATAAACCACATACTCCTCCTCATTTTGCTAGCTTTCCCACACAGACTCCCAGATTATCTATTCTCGGTTCTATTTTTTTACCTACACCTCCACAGTATCATGAACCCTCCATTTCATCCACAATTAGTTTTCCCATCTGCAAACCTACCTTCATTTCACCTACCTCATACAAAAACTCACCAATGGGGCCCCCACCCTTCATCAGTTTTCCAAGCAAATTATGCCCTACATGGGCCACCCATATCATACTGGGGCACCCGTTTCTGTATTTGTACATTTCTCCCCAATTATTCGTTATTTATTGTACAAACGCCTTTATTTCCAGTCATTACATTATCTTTTTGTCGTCACCTTTGGCGACCTGCTTCCCTCCTTTTGGCGAAACGCAACCCATGTCACCCTTGGTTGGAGCATTAGCTATCACCTACCCTTGTCGACATCGTCCATATCTTTAGAGTACCCCACAGGTCACTTACCTCTACCCTCTGAATTTTTTCAGCTTGTTTCTCCTCTGACACAACTTATCACCGATCTTGTCGTCCCCCTGACACTCGACCTCGTTACATGGTTGTGGCCACTTTTTATCTCATACATCCTCCAACCAAGGGAATTCTTGTGTCTTCCCACATCTTGACTTCATCCATGTACCTCTTCCACTTCCTCACCTCAGTAGATTTCACAAATCCCTTTTCTTCTGGGAGTCGCGTTCTCCTTTTATCGACATCAACACAATTTTCCAGAAGGGCGACAATATCTTGATTCTCATTCTCCACTCAATGAGCGATCTTAGATGGCACAGGGGGAAACACCATTGCTCCCTGATGTCGTTGACCCCAATAACATTTGACACCAACACTTTCTCATGTTACGGTGGGTCTTACTTTGTGACTATTGTAGTTAGTTCTTTCATTTTTCGAAGACCTCTGAACTTGGTAGGGCTATCAATGCCCACATCATCGCTGCTACTTATTACCGCGATCACTGCCTACTATTCAGAGTATGTTCCTTTGCAGAATTGTCTTCTTCCTTTATCACCACCACCCCCAAGGGTGCTACATTTGTCTACACCAACACTTCAGTCATCCTTTTTTCAGAGTTACATGACATGAGCATGGGGCAGGCTCGCCTCGTTTGTACACAATTTTCTATTTTATACACCTCATGGAAGGTCGGGTCCTACCGGTTCCTTTTTTCTCCAAAGGATCGCTCTGAACGATCCCCCTATTACTCTATCTTACAACAACATTCTCAGTAGAAGAAACATTGATGGATTTTGGCTATACATATGCTCCTAACCTCATCCATCAAGGGGCATCTGTTATCACTGAAATTTCGTCCACACATGGTTACAAGAACTCAGCATTGTCAAACAGTGATGAAGTCATTCATGGCCCTAAATTAATATCACAGCATTCAAAAAGGTCAAAAACTATACAAAGTAGTGAAAAATTGAAGAGCTCTTTGCAACCATTGGGCGCGTGCGCGCATGCACAGAACAAGAACATATAAATCGCACACAGGCGCACGATGCATGACTATCAGCGCAAAAATCCACTCACCTGCTAAACGACACATTTATGGAAGTGGTCGGCCTCCCAACCACTTCTGGTTTAGCTCCCAAGCCGATTTGACCCTCAAATCTGGGCTGGATCCGACTGGTGGTCTGGTCAAAGACCTAATAATGCCCTAAATGGCCTCTTTTCACACTACAAAGCAGTTAAACAATAACCCAAAGCAATGCTATAAAAAGCCATGAATGCACCTCATTTTCTCAAGGAATTCAAAGTAATGTTATCTTGCCTATATGGTTTTGAGGACTCCATCCTTGACACAAGCACATTGGAACCATTACATTGGACAATCCATCTCACCATTGAGTGGATTTGTAAAGAGTTCTTTCATCACTATTTTCATTTTCTTTGTTGTAAGAAGAGCTAGCTAGTGAGGGTCCAAGAGCCTTCCCTTGGAGAAAGAAGGGACTCAGAGTCCCCTTTCTTCTTGGTGCTTTGTTTTCATCAATAGATCAAGCCTCAAACATTGGTGACATGGGTATTTTTGTTCTTTTTATCTCTATGTCCTTATGCTCATGATTTTAATTTTTATTGCATCTATTAGTTTAATTATTAATCATATTTTTTGTTTTCTTTCCCTAACTCTTTTCTCTACAGCTATCCTTCTCAGCAGACCCAACTGAGCATTCAAGCACCTCTTATTTGCTCACCAAGGTGACGAAAGAGGCGCAACACTCCCGATACTTTCCGTGTTATTTTTCCCACTGATGATATGATCATGTCCGTCATGGAGGAAACCCCTTGGGACGATGGGAATCATCGTTCCATCCTCTTTCTAGAGCAACACACTCTTGAGAACTACCAACGGATCTCAACTCCGTCGACCATTTTCGTCATCTCGACCGTTCCTGAGACTACACACAATGTGTTTTACGAAGAGAACTTAAGCAATATCTTGCCCACTATTCCCATTGACATATCCATCAAACCTGGGATTGTTGAAAATGTCCATATTGGAGCTTTGTGTTCTTTCGATGAAATCATCACCTATACGTCCCTTTTCAAAGAATTTTGTGACATATTCGCCTGGAGCTACGAATAAATGTCAGGTATCAACCCTACGATTGTCATACATGAGATAAAGACATACCCCGGAGCTAAAACCGTCTGGAAACGCCTTTGTCCAGTTCACCCCCGTAAAGCGGCTGCTATCAAGCTCGAAGTTGAGAAACTTCTGAAAGTCGTCTTTATTTATCCAGTGGCTCTCACAGACTGGGTTTCCAATCTTGTCCCAATTGACAAGAAACAAGGTACCATTTGTGTATCTATTGATTATAGGGATATCAATAAATCTTTTCCAAAAGACAACTTTCCTACCCTCTTCGTCGATCAGATTGTCGATGATTGTTCCGGAAGTGAAATCTTGTCTCTCATGGATGGTTTCTCTGGCTATAATCAAATCAAAATTCTTCCTAAGGATCAACATAATATTGTTTTTATTTGTCCTTGGGGTACTTTTGCCTATCGAAAACTTCCTTTTGGTCTTAAGAACGCGGGCGCAACTTTTCAATGCGCCATGTCTTATGCTCTTCATGATATCAAGCACATCGTCAACCCTATTTGGATGATTTACCTGCTCATTCTATGCACATAGTCGATCACCCTACCCACCTCCGATCCATTTTTGTTCGCTGTCGGTTCTATCGTATACGTTTAAATCCTCATAAATTCATTTTTTGCGTAGAATGTGGCCATCTTCTAGGTTTTATCGCTCCGTGTCAAGGGATCCGAGTGGATCCTTTAAAGTTTGAGGCAATCCTTAATCTCCCTCCTCCTTCTACACTTCGCCAGTTGCAAAGTTTGCAGGGGAAAGAAAAATTTCTTCGTTGTTTTATCCCAAATTATGTCGAGATAACTCATGGATTTACGTGGCTATTAAAGAAGGATTCAGAGTTCGTATGGGATACCATTGCCAACAATGCTTTTGAAGATTTGAAGTTGTCCCTAACATGAACTTTGCTTCTTTTTCCCCCTAATTACAGCTGCAATTATTTCCTTTACCTTGCTACATCTGATTACACCATTGGCATGGTTCTCGTCCAAGAGGATGATGATCACGACGAACATGTTATTTACTACTTGAGTCGAAGTCTCACGTCGACTAAAATCAAGTATCAACATGTCAAGAAACTAGCCTTGGCTGCTGTCCAAGCCGTCCAATGCTTCCGGCACTATATCCTCTCACGCAAGACCACTGTGATTTACCATTGCAACCCTATGCAACACATTCTCACTCGTCAATTGCTAGGGGGAAATTACTCCAAATGGATTGTGATACTCCAGGAGTTTGACTTGGAATTCGAACGCGCCAAGTCCAAGAAGTCCTTAGTTTTTGCTGAGTTGATATGTGACATTCCCCATTCTGCAACGGAAAATGTAGCAGCAGATTCATTACCCAATGAATCTCTTTTCCTTATTAGCACTGATGATCTTTGGTATGGGGATATCATTATATATCTCCAAACCTAGACTTTTTGGCCATCTTTGTCAAGTACTGAAAGACGTTGCATATGCTATCAAGCTCGTCAATACATTATCCTTTGGGATACTCTTTATCGTTGGGGGATCGACTCTATTTTTCGACGTTGTCTAATGTTCGACAAAGCCGAGAAAGCTCTGAATGACTACCATTCTAGAGCATGTGGTGGTCATATGTCTGGGTATGCTACTGCCCAAAATATCTTATGCACAGGGTATTTTTGGCCTTCTTTGTTTAACGACTGCATCACCACCGTTCAAAAATGCCATGCTTGCCAGACCTATAATCATAAGATTCAGTCACATCCTGCCCCTCTTCACCCTGTGGTCTCATTTGGTCCCTTTGCAAAATGGGGCATCGATTTCATCAGATGTGACCCTCACTCGGCCGGGGGGCATGGTTACATTATTGTAGCTGTTGATTACTTTACGAAATGGGCCGAGGTGATGCCGACATTTGACAACACTGGAAAGACTGCAATTTTGTTTCTTTTTAATCACGTCATAGCTCATTTTGGTGTTCCCCAAGCTATTGTCACTGATCACGGTAGCCACTTTAGGAATTTTATGATGTCTGAACTTACTGAGAAGTTGGGTCTTCGCCATGATAACTCAACACCCTATTATCCACAAGCCAACGACCAGGTCGAAGCAATCAACAAAGTTCTCATAACTATGCTTCGACGAATGATAGGGATTCATAAAACAAGTTGGCACATAATGTTGTTTTCAGCATTATGGGCATACCGGACATCCGTCAAGTCCGCTATTGGGTTTACACCTTTTCAGTTAGTCTATGGTGTGGAAGTTATTCTCCCTATCGAATGCGAGATACCGTCTTTAAAACTAGTTGTTGAACTCCTACCCAACACTTTTGTTGAGGAAGAACGTCTATTGTATCTTATGCGATTAGATGAAACTCGACATGATGCCACCCTAGTCATAGAAGCTCAGAAAAAATGTGTCAAGGCCCAATACGACAAGCATGTCAAGCCTCGCATTTTATCCAAAGGTGATCTTGTTCTTCTCTATGAACAAGATCGAGATATGTTAGCAGCTGGGAAATTCGAACCCATGTGGTGAGGTCCTTATATCGTTCGACGATTTTTGGAAAAAGGAGCTTATGAGTTGGTAGATTACGATGGTATCCCTTTGAGTGAACCCAGGAATGGGTTGTACTTGAATAAGTACTATGCATAAATTCATCTGTGCACAAGTACTTGTATTTTTAATGTATCATACTTTTTGTGTGTTACTATAGTTTTCTTTTGTCGTTATCTAGTCTCTGCCCTTATGTGATGTTGTGTTTGATTTCCATATGTCGGAGTCTTCGCTACCCTATATTGGCTTCGCTGATGGCGCTAGTCGTAGTACTCGGAACCTTGATTCCACTGCGTGGGTAATTTATGCCCCTACAAACAAACTTGTCTCCTTACGAGATGTGTGTCTCGGCCGTGCGACCAACAACATTGTAGAGTATATCACCATTATTGAATTATTGGTTGATGCTATCTCACTCCAAATTCATCATTTGGTTGTGTGTCTCAATTCGTAGCTTATAGTACTACAGTTAAATAATGTTTATACTATCCGAAGTCCTACTTTGTTACGGGTGTATTTGCAAATTCACCTCTTGGAGCGTTATTTTGATTACATTGAATATCAACATATTCCTAGATATCTAAATATATTAACAGATGTGTTGGCTAATTATGTATTAGAAAGACATTTGAATCATTTATAAATCAATCACATCAATGTTCACACAACACATGATAAACCGGTAGAAGCCGTCTATATATATAACGATCAAAAGAGTTTTTTACAAAAAGTTTGTCCGAAGACCAAAATGTCAAAAATTGAAGCTCATAGCTTCTACAAAGTGACGTCATGGATGACGTTCACGGTAACACACGAATTCCCTAGCAACCCTACGGAGCAGTCGACTCATGGATGTTGATACTCCTACAGTATGACGATGATCACGTCGTGGAACCTCTTCCAGAGGCATGTCTGGAATATCTGCGGTCAGGCCCACTAGATTTTGTTCCACCACCTGATAATCCTCGGCATATTGCGGTGTTGCCGCTACCTCTCCTCGCCATTGAATGGGAGAATTACCAGGAGCTCGGTACGGTCCAACATCTGTGTTATAAAAAATGAATTTTGTATTAGTCCTTGGATGAACGTATAAAACAAAAACATTTGAATATGATAAAAATTCACAAAAAATTTAAAAAGAGAAAATGTGTGTACTTCTTACCAAGGTCACCCCACTGAGCATCCTCTGGCAGTACTAAATCTGGATCTCCTCGGAAATCCAACCCAACATAAGCATAGTCATCAACCATCAACATCTTTGGTTGAAGCCAGTCAAAGAAAGTATCATCATACTTGATGATCGGTCCTGCTACGTGCCGGGCCATGAGCCGACACCATCTCAGCATCCTTGGATCCCTGGGACTCAGTATATTCCACTCAACCTGTAGTCTCAGTGAGGGAACCCTCTCAAGGAAGAAGGACACCAACAAAGATCCGTACCTGAATTGCTTCAGGTCGCCTCATCTACATTTGGTCAACTGTTTTTTTATACTGCAAAGCACAACATCTGCCTAGTTGAACACCCGAGGCTCAGTACACTCAATAGCATATTGGAAGTAACTCTGTAACACCATGTGAGGAGCAGAACTCCTAGCCATCCGAGATATGGTGAATAGGATAGTACGAAGGGTTAAATATCATACCCCCCAAATAACTACTTTTCCTTTCTTTCTCTCAGCCTCGGGAAAACAATGTAAATGGAGGTACTCACTCATCTGTAGCCCACCACCTCTGCTACCAGTTAGTCTCACATAGTACCCACGCCAGTACAATCCAGTCAAAAAGTAAATGTCCTCGATATTTAAGGACAGTGTGTGGACCCCCACATGAAATACCTGCTGATCAGGGTCCCAGATATGCACCAGGTACTCTAACAACCTGACTTGGGCCCTCATGCCCGGGATACAAAAGTACTTCAGGAGTCCACATTCTCTCAAAGCAGCAATAGTAGGTGGATGATTTTCGTCCATTGCATTATCTTCTTCGTGTTCCCTTTCGTGCCATTCAAGCACCATTTTTATGGCCAATTATCAGCATAAAGAAAACAAAAAGAAGGTTAGCAACTTTTTTCATGATTTGGTTCTTGTTCTTTGGGTAAATTTAAAAAAAAAAATTGAGCATTGCGGTTCTTGCAGGTGCCCTATGTGCACAGTGCGAGAACCTCGTAGGCTTCTCATGGGTCACCTGTGAGAATCACCCATTCTCGCAGGTACCGTGTAGCCTGCCTGCGAGAATGGCAACGTGCAAATAGGGCTTGTAAAATCAACCCAAAAAAAGAAATTTAACCAATAAAATTGAAAAATTAAACCATGAAAATGTTAAGGACAAAGAGCCTACCTTACTGTTGCTAACGGCTTGCTGAATGAACGCTCATAGCTCCCTCAATCTAACGCCGAACTTTGAGGGTAAAATAGGGTTTTTTGAGGTCAAATAGTGGAAAGGTAAAAATGATATGGTAAAAGAGTTGTTACTTCTTTTTATTTACTTTTACTATGTCATTTGATTTTTTATGATTATTTATCTATTAAACCCTAATCCCTAATGTCATTTTGAGTATAACTTTTGCAGGTGTGATGATTTTGATGGTCAAATACAAGGATATGGACATGTTTTTCTTTGTCATCGCATGTTTTGATTATTTTTTATGGTTTTTATATAAAACCTCGAGCGTGGTCTTTGTCCGTTATAGCACTCGTAAATACATGATAATGCGACCGAGCATACTTTTATCACTTTTTAGGGCTCAACAAGGATATAAGAAAAAGGAACCCCCCTGGAGTCCTCTTTAAGCTCTTTTCAAACTCTCTAAACATGAAAAGATAGTCGAGCGACCTTGCTATTTGCACGCTCGATAAAGTATTTGAAGTAAGCATCTATTGAGCGATAATTTATCTCTTTTTCGGTCTCATCCAGACTATTTTACAAAAAATGAACTGAGAGAGTTCTCTTTTAAAGTGTTTTTCCAAACTCTATAATCATGAAAAACCTTCGAGTTTTCTATCTCTGGACTCATTAAACAAACATTGAAAGACTCATAATGGGACCGAACCACTCCTTCTTAGGGTTCGTTAAACATACTCCGAGGATGAGATTACATCAACAAGCATATGTTATCCTCCTCAAGCTTGCATAAAAATAAAGAGGTACTCGCCAGAAATGGTGGGGGGAAATTTGGGAAAGGGATATGTTATCATCTTCATATTAATTGGCAGTAAGTGTCTCTCTTGAACATGACACCCCCTATTCATCATTTGAAGTCAGTTTGGGAAATCCATTTGTCTCTCATTCGATTTGCTACAAGGTCATTCCCTGTGTCGTCTTTGAGTCAACACTGCCAAATCATTGGTCATGTCATTCATATGTTCAAGAGAAGTCCATATAAAACCTATATTGAGTTGGCCATCTGCAGTTGTCCATTCTCTCCGTGTTGACCTTCCCTTTGTCCGGTCCTATTTACATCGTACTTTGTTTCACCTTCAAAAATCTGTTACTCGTTTCGTGTCATTGATGGGGGATACATCAAGGCCCTCCCATGACGATTTTTTTTTCATCGAATTTAGCTCATTATCTGGAATCAAGACTTAGAAATTATTTGGTACCTTGGAGCTTGCATGCCTCAATGGCAGGTTTCCTCACTTTCGACAATGGGTTTCCATCATTGACCCCTGATCAAAAGATTACATCGGTTGTTCGACTTCAACTCATTCATTCACACTCTATGGATTGTACTAGGGTACCTTGGGAGTCATTGACATGAATGGTGATTTCCCTTGCACTTGTTAACAGTTTCATCAATGATCGGTAATCAAGTGGTTTCTGCCATGTTCAACTTCAACACATGTAATCACATGGTTAGATTCGTACTTTGGGTGATGAGATCGAATACCCTCGATATCATCTCTTTTGTCCAGGTTGCGATGGAGTATGTATAATATGTGACACATAGATCCACTGTGTATGTTTTGTGGCTATGTCATCTCAATTTGAAAATTTCTCGCATAGATCCACAGTGTATTCCTGGTGGCTATGCTATATTTTGATGGCATGGATCCATAGTGTATGATTGGTGGCCATGACCTATGTCTACTATGTCACCCGTCTATGATCTAAGTATGGGAATTCCTACCTCAGAATTGGTATATATGATATTCTGCATATGCTTGATTGTTCGCAGGTTTCCAATTAGGTGTTCTCCTGGTTCCCGATACAGACATGCAGCTTACAAAGTCTTTCGGCTATCACTGGTTCCAACCTCATACTTTGGGGGGAATTTTGTTACCCATGATTTTGGTCTTCATGATGATGTATTGATGATGGTGTACTCAGGCTCTTCATAATAACTTTCTCCTGAGAAAATTTACTTTCATCTCTTCCCAGAAAACTCATTTTTGAAGAGGGTTCGCAGGCTGCTAGTATATTTGGCTGCGAGAATGACCCATTCTCGCAGGCTACTTTAAGCCAGGGTGTGAACTTATCGCACTGTGTTGAACAAATAGGGTGCAAAATTTTCCTAAAGCAAGGAAAAAGATGAATTCTCGATGCTTCTAGAAGGGAATCTTCTAGAAGGATGGGTTGGCATTCAAATGGTTATCCTAGTACTGGATTCCCTAATATTTTGGGATCATTATTATCCAAGTAACTAATTCATTCTCTCCTATATATTGAGGGAATTCTCATGGAAAATGTTAAGCAATATTCATTGGATAATTGGTGAAAAAGTTGTGTGAAGGACTGAAGCTTGAACAACAGCTTGGAGACTCCAACAAGTCTATCAAGAGGTTTTTATCTTCTTCATGCAAGGATTGAGCTAGTGTGTGTGTCAAATCCAGAAGCCATCGAAAGGAATTTTGCGACATCAAGGCTCAGGTTGTAATCTTTACTTTCCATTAATATGATACAGTGGCATGTCCCTTTCCCATAAAGATATTTCCACTTTATTGTATAATTCCTTGATCATATACATAGATTGACTATTGAATAGATTGTGCTATCTTCACTTTGGTTGGTTTGTGTTGTCTTGGTATTGGCTGGACGAGAGCACTGGAGCAAAGTGGGAGAAACAAAGACCATAGGAAGTGATAATAAGGTATGTTATTTGTTCATGCCTCCTAGTTAATTCAATGGTCAAAATCTAGGGAAAGAGTCATGTCTCTCTTGCTTTGTTCTAGATCCAGGTGGATCTAGGGAGATCTGTTAGTGTCCGCACCTACCGATTAATCCAATAACAAAGGGTATACATCTTCTTAAATATTTCCCTAGTCTATCCAAGGTCATAGAAGCATGGTCTACAACTCCTTTCCAGTCCACATCATCGACCTCTGAACAACGTGTTGATGACCTCCCATCAACTAGTCAGGATATTGTTGGGAAGAAGAAAAGTAGAGTCAAGTTCTCGTGCATGTTATGCAAAGGGAGTCATATAACTCATATTTTCCCTCATATGGACAAAGCCTCAAAATATGTAGAATACATGATTGTTTCACAGCCTCAACTTCCAGCTGCTTACCATAAGCTTTCTCTCAATCCACTTGTAGTTGATGGAGTGACCAATATGGTCCCTTCATCGGTTAGTCTGGTTGATCATGTAGTCAATTTGGTCACGTCCTTAGTTGAACTAGTTGACAAAGTGGTCGATCCAATCCCATACTCATTCGATCCCACTCTATCAATAGAGAGTGCAACCCAAGTTGTCGATCTGTTTCCACCCATTGGCCCCATTCTCTCCTTGGAGAATGAAACCCAAGTGGTCAATCTGATCTCTTCATCGGTCAATCCTACTCTCTAGATAGAGAGTAAACCTGATACTGTCCACGTTTTTCTTGTTGATCCAAAATCTACCTTGTTGGGGGGCATTCCTCCTTCTTCCGTGAAACCCCCTCCAAGTAATGAGGCCATCCTTTTTAATCAGGGTGTGCTAACTGGACCTCATCTTCCCTCTAACATTGCTTTCAATATTACAATAGAAGTTTGTGGTTGGGATGTTCCTCAAACATTGATAGATGAAGGTTCATTCATTAGTATTTTGTCCTCTATTTCCTGGAAAGATTTGGGTTATCCTCAAATTGCGTCACTTACACATAATATATTATCTTTTAACAGAAGAACCAGCCACCCTTTAGGGATCCTTCCTCAGTTTCCTATAACTTTGGGAGGGAAAACTATATTTATTGACATCATGGTAGTCCAATACCCCTTGGATTTTGATTTAATCCTTGGGAGAGATTATGTCTATGCCATGAAAGCTATTGTGTTCACTCTTTTTCGTGTGATATCTTTCCCTCACAATGGAAGAATTGTGACTATTGATCAACTTCCATTTGTTGGCCCTAAATTGACCATCAAATCAATGACCTCCCTAAACGGTTCTTATATGCAGATGGTATCAATCCCGCCACAGGTCAATTATGTGGTGTTGTCTCCCATGCCTTTAGCTTCCAATAAAGATGAGCCTCTCACTATAAACTCAATCTCTTATGACTTGGATCTGGTAGTTGATATGGTCAACTCTTAGGTAGAGTTCTTAGAGACTGATCTCCTTACCCCTATTGCGGCCCTCGACATGTGTTCCTTCCAAAGTGTGTTTCTTCCATCGAGTGAATATCTCTTGGAGGCCATGACCAAGTTTTGTCTCTTGACATGGTGTCCTTCTAGAGAATTGTCCTCTTGGAAGTCAAGATCAAGAAGAGAAGCTTTGAGCATGGTTTATTGATTTCAAGCTCATTAAAAAATGAAAGCAACTATGAGGATAGTTTTTGCATCTCTGTGGAAACCTCATTAAAAAATGAAATAGAGGTTGTGAGGATAGTTTTCACCTCTCTGTAGCAACCTCATTAAAAAATGAAATAGATCTTATGAGCATAGTTCTTGTTTCTATTTCAAGCTTGTTAAAAAATGAAATAGATTTTCCCCCCTCTTCGATTGAGTCAAGTACTTCATTATGTATAGTATTTGAAGCTTATTTTCATCCTCCTATGCTGTTGGACGAACCGAATCTTGGGGGGCAATGATTTCAGCCTCTGGACTTCATGATGAAGTTAGAGCCACTAGCTTCTTAATATGGGGGATAAGTACCAACCATCCCTGGATTATGTGTTGGGAAGTCGCAAACATATTTCCTCTGGTTTGAGCTTGTGTAAAACTGAAACCAGGTCCAAGCATAGTTTTGGCTAGTTTTAAGCTCGTGTAAAAATAAAATCTATCCCAAGCATAGTTTTGTTTTGTTTTAAGATTGCATAAAAATGAAAACAATTCTGAGCTCATTCTTTGTTCTTTACCATGCTCATAAATACGTGATAATGTAACCGAATAAACTTTTATCACTCTTTTGGACTCAAAGGCTATATGAAAAGGAACCCCCTAGAGTCGTCTTTAAGATATTTTCAGACTCTTTAAACATGAAAATATGGCTGAGTGAACTTGTTCTTTTCAATCTCATTAAATTATTTGAATAAAATGCATGTTGAGTGATATATTATCACGTTTTTGGTCTCATCAGACTACTTTACGAAAAAAGGACATTTTGGAGTTTTCTTTAAGTGTTTTTTAAACTCTCTAAACATGAAAAACCCCCAAATTTTCTCTCTTTGGACTCATAAAACAAACATCGAAAATCCCATATGGGACCGAACCACTCCTTCCTAGGGTTCTTTAAATATACTCCAAAGGACTCATCTGAAGGATGAGCTTACAGTTCAAGAATATGTTATCCACCTCAAGCTTGTGTAAAAATAAAGAGGTACTTGCTAGAAATGGTGGGGGGGG
>JZKD02S0995933.1:151951-175201 GCA_000966675.3 Picea glauca
TCAAGGGGTTACCTTTTAACCATCTTAACCCACTTTCCTTATTTTAGGGTTAACCCACTTCTAACCACTTGTCAACTTAGTAATTTATCCATTAACTTTATTATTTAAATAATTTGTTTTTTATTCACTTTGACTTAAAGTACACTCATCACTTCACTTTATTATTTACCTTGTAAAATCTCTTAAACCACTTTGACCTTTTGGGGCTTCTAGATGACTCGTGAGGGTTCTCCAACTTCACATGGACATAACTCTCTAATCGTGAGGAGTTATGTGACGTTCCACATACCATCGAAAATGGAATGACATATAATATCCATATAGAATATTATTACCTACAAATATATCAAAACACATACCATTATCCATCAAACAAACTTGGGACCATTACCCAAACCTGGGTTCTCCAACTTCACATGGCCATAACTCTATAACCGTGAGGAATTATTTGATGTTCCACATACCACCATAAATGGAATGACATGTACTACCCATATAGAATATTATTACCTTCAAATATATTAAAAATGATACCATTATACATCAAACAAACTTAGGTCCATTACCCAAACCTTTGTGCTACCATAATTCTCTATCAGACTTTCTCCAAGGGTTGACATCAATCACTAAGGGTTGACATCAATATACAATATCACTCTCCAATGGTTAACATAAATGAAAAACAACAATCCATACCAAGTGTCCATCAACCTAAGCCAATTTTTTGACAATATCCCCCATTAGCATTGATGGAAACACCAACATTGATGGAAACACTTAGTCATGATAACATTCATCCTTATTCTCCTCATCAATGTTTCTATCTCTCCCCCTTTGAAATCACTGGAAAAGTGTATCTCCCTTTGGGGATTCTCCCCCTAACTAAACTCTCCTTGGCCTGATCCCCCTATCTACATGCTTTTGTGCTCTCTCTCCAAGCATTTCTATCCTATATCTGATAAATATCTCCCCTATTGTCATCAATGGCAAAGGTATCTTTCCATCCGGGGATGCTCCCCCTAACTGAACTGTCCTTGGGGATACTCCCCCTGACTGAACTCTTCCTGAAACTGATCCCCCAACCTAAATCATCCTCTTTATGGTGCTTCCTCATGTAAATCTAAGGCATATAAGATAATCATTCAAAATCATTCATTTTGGAGTAGAAATTACTCTGAGTCTCTAGTGAAACCACTCAAAGGCTTCCCTTGGAAGCGGTTTTGTAAAGATGTCTTCCACTTGTTCTTTTGTTCCCACATGTTCAACTATGATGTTCTTCTCTGCAACCTATTCCCGTAGAAAGTGATACTTTATTGGAATGTGCTTCTTCTTGGAGTGCATCACCGGGTTCTTTGAGATACTTGTGGCGCTTGTATTATCACAATATATTAGAATGGGTTCATCATACTCAACCTATATATCTAAGTAGAACACTTCTCCACTGGTGCTTCGTTGGTCATCAATGCAACCTACCCAATCTACATTTATGTAGGCAATAAGTGATATATCCTTTCCTTTTGGATACCATAATTCAAACTCTTTTTTTCCTTTGAGATATCTGAAAATCCTCTTTACTGCTAAGACATGTGATTCCTTTGGTGCTGCTTGAAATCATGCCACCTATCCAACTTCCTGCATTACATATGGTCTAGATGTTGTCACATATAGTAAGCTACCAATCATTGACCTGTGTTGCCTCTGGTCTGTATACTTTGAATCATCATCTTTTCTCAAATTGCAATTGGTTTTCATAGGAGTGGTAATTGGTTTGCAATCTTCCATTCCGAGCCTCTTTAGCATTTCTCTGATATAATTAGTTTGATAAATAAAAATTCCTTGGTTTCTTTGACATATCTGAAGACATAGAAAAAATGATAGTTCTCCAAGTAATGAAATTTCAAATTCACTATGCATATCCTTTGCAAATTTATGGCTTAACTTGTCATTGGTACTTACAAAAACAATATCATCAACATAAATTTCAATTAATAAAATACTACCTTGAGTTACCTTGATTAGGAGGTTGTTTTCTGCGCTTCCTTTCCATAGTTCATAGGGGGTTTTGTCATTGTTGTTTCTGATCATTAATTTGTTTTGAATGTGAACTATTGTATGCACCGTATGTGTCCAAAAAATATCTGTCAATTTTGAATCCATTAGCATTGTTCGATCCATTTCCTATGTAATTATCATCCATTATGATAATGTTTTGTTGTCTTTGAACCACTCTTTGAACCAATATATGAATCCATGCTCTCATCCATACTGTCCAAGACTCTACTTTCACAATTGTCCATAATGTTGACCCATTTATCACTATACTATCATGAATTCTTTATTAATCCATCGAATTGTACTTCTGCTAACTGACTGCTCTGGATATGTCTTCTCAAACTATGCAAGTTGCTCGAAGGATGGTTCTTTGGTCTATCACATTTATTTCATAGACTCCCCATGTCTAATATTCATATTACCTGGGAGTCTCTAAGGCGGATAGCTCAAAACAATTCCTTCTCTGATGTGTATTCATCATAATCTTCATTGGTAGATTCATAATCATCTTCATTAGTAGATTCATCATCTCTCTGAGCTTTGACTTCTTTCTTTCTATCTGTGGATTCATCTCTCACTACAATTCCTGAAAGTACAATCTCTTGAACTTGTTCCTTATTTACCTGTCCCTCTCTTCTTTCAGTTATTTTCCAAACCTTTTTGTATCTAACATCTTTCTTTTTCTCTGTAGAATTTTCTTCATCTCATTTCATTTCCAATATTGCGATCTCTAGGATCTAGTCTTTGTTCACTTGTTCTTCATTTTTTCTTATCCATAATTTCTTATATATGATATCAATGTTATCTTTCATGGAAGTATCAATCATGCTTCTACAATCACTATATATGTGTCCATAGTTATGACATTTTTAACATTTAATGTTACGTGGGGCCAGAGATGAACTTCTTGATTGAACATTTGTTTTATAATCCCTGCAATCTACAACCTTATGTCCAAAATTAGTACAATAAAAACAATGACCATACAAGAAATTTGTATACTTGGGAGTGAATGATTTTCTTTGTGGTGTAGTCCTTCTGAATTTATTCCTTGACTGATCATGATCATGATTGAAGCTTCTTTGTGTCTTGAACGTGAATAGTATTCCTCAAGATGTATCTTCAATAGTTTTCTTAGATTCTGGTTGACCATGATTCCTTCCTTTGAGTACTTCTGCATAACTCTTTCTATTTTCTTCATTCTTCTTTTCTATCAACCTTTAGTTCTTATCTTCATTCTCTATATCTCATGTGGATGTTCCTGTCTCTTAAATGTTCTTGTTGAGATTGACGTTTCTACTTCTCAATGTGACAACTTCTTCTTCAAGATTCTCAACCTCTTCTTCTTTCTTCATTATTTGATACTTCATGACTTATTATATTCTTTTCACTTCTTCAAGATGAATTTTTAATGTGATTATTTATTCTTCAAGTCATTTCTCTTCTTGACCAAACTTTGTCTCAAGTTGGTTTAGATCGTTAGTTCTTTCCTTAAGATGATCTTTCAATGTCTTCTCTCTCATTTCTACTTCTTCCTTCTTTGCTTCTATGTTGGCTTCCAAATACTGATTTTTATATTCAATATTTTATTTGATCTTTCTGACTTCTTCTAGTTGAGTTCTTAAGTTCTCGGTGACCTGTTGGGATTCTTCAAAAATGTGAACACTTTCCTTTTATTTCATCAAGTATTTCTTGAGTGACTTGTTTTCTTCTCTTAGTTCATATAAAGCACTAATTAGGTCTACTTCATAATTGTCTTCCTTTTCAATTAGATTGTTTGTCTCATTTCCTTCATGGAATTCTATTTCAATATGTCCACATTTTTCATAATTAAAGCAAAACAACATACCTTTGGTGGTTATGTACTCTTCATCTTTTGAATCTATTTGACATGGTGAACATAATTATTCTTTATCTATATTTTCATCTTCTTTGGCATTTTCTGAATCTACGATGGGTGAAGAATATATGTCATGTAACTTATCCCAAAGTTCTTTGGCTGGTGAAAATTTACCAACCTTTTCTCTTACCGGATTAGGTAATCCTTCCTAGATGAAATCCAATGTTATTTTTTTATTCTTCTTCAATTCCTTCTTGGATGTAGTCTTTTCCCTTTTTGAACTATCATATCCTGTAATAACTGATATCCAAATACAATGTCCCTGTGCCTATAAAACTACTTATGTCCTTCTGCTCCACATCTCATACTTAAAACCATTATGACCATTAAACATTGGTGCTCCATTCTTAGAATAATCCATGATCTCCTTCCAGTGGTTAAAATGTTTCCTGAAGGAACCATCTCTGATACCAATTGTTGGATTATTGAGAGGGGGGGTGAATCAGTAACAAAACAATTTAATCATTTTTCATTGTTTTAACCTAGGTCTGCATCCCCTGCCTCTCCTCTCTTTTTCCCTATGCCTTCATCAATTTTTCCTCTTCTAGCTGGTTAAGTCATTTTCCCATTACTGAGTGACTTGGTTCTTATTCGTTTCTTTCTAGTTTGAATCTCTTGCACGTTTCTGTTCTGATTTTCTTGAAAGGATAAAATATATGTTGGTTTGGTTTGAATTACTTGTAATCATATTTTCCATTGATCCAACTCACCACGTGTTGACCAAGCCTTTTTATATACGCAAGAAACACCCGTGGACAAACATAGCCATTTAGAATGGTCATTTTCAGGCCAGGATTGCCAAAATGAACAGGGAAATTTTCAATGATAAATATTCACCAAGAAAATCATATCAACGGTTGTCGCCCATTCGGGGGTGCAGAACCACACACAATTTAACACTAAGAGTCATTCGAAGACTCGAAGTCCTGAAGTAAATATAGACCCTCCATCAGAGGGGACATGTGCCGACAGATCATTCACTTCAGAGATTTTCCTCCGAGAGATTTTTCATGTTTCACATTTGAAACACTCGAAGCCTGAAATTCCGAAGTGAATCTGGAACTTTGATCCCAAGTCAATGAGAACCGTCAATCCTTGCAGCAGGTAAATATCACCTGAATCACAGATCGTCATCAGATCAACGATCACGCTTCCTTATGGGGATGTAAACTGCTCAAGCATTAATTTTCCTAAGCGGTCCTGCAATTGGAACCATGGTATTTTGGAAGGATACATGGCAGCTTGTGGTGGATCGCAGGCCCAAAGGTGGTTTGGATCCAAACCACCCTCAACAGCTCCCGCAATCACATGCCTGAATGACATCAGATCACCATGTCACCTCCACATCACCTACCCTCATCCCACTCACTACTCTCTCTCCTCTCACCACCCGACACCTTTCCTCCATTAACCCCCACATTGATCTCCATCGGCGGTGGCCCACCTCTCTATATCAATAGTCCTTGCTGCAACTTAGACCCCCTCTACCATTCTACATTTAATAGTGGGGGGGAGGGGGGTACAAGAAATTAGTTTTCCCATCATGGGCCCTACCTAACATGGCGACTGCTCAAGAACTCAGACCCCCCCTCTCTAATCCTCTTACTACCTACCCCCTCCAAGTTCCTCCCGAATTTATTTTCAATACTGCCCCCTCTCACCTTTTTCCACCTGTTCTCCACTCACTTCCCAATGTATCTACTCCTCCTCTCCCCACATGCCACCTATATCCTTCACCACAGATCACCAACTCCATATTTTTGATACCTCCATCATATTCACACCTCCTCTCACTTTGACATCTATCTTCACATGTCATCTACCCTCGCATCCATTCATCTCGTCTCTTGATTAGATTCTCACCTCCACGTCTCCCCTCAAACCTGATGGGACGAAAACCATCCCAATGAAGCTATTTCACAGGTAAAGATGGAATCTGACGGGGTCAATACAAAGAGTGCTTATCTTCCGAAATCTCAGGCATAGATAGAGAGTTAAGTCTTAGTCATAGTTCTACACAGATTAGTTCTAGAAACACTTCAACAAACTCTTCTCATGCGGTTGGTTATCTCCAGTGGCCTCCAACAGCTCGCAGACATGTTGTCGTTCAACACAGAGCTCTGATCTGTCACTCTGCTGGCCCTTGACCAATTTTTGAGGAACACTTGGTCATATTTGACCATTTTTGGACTTCGATAGCCTATCAAAGATGGAGCTCCAGGCAAAGCAGAGATCACGGGATCTCGGTCCACTTTTGGGCCCTTTTAGGTTTTTGGGTTAATGTAATGGGAAAGGGATGTCGGCCCTTGGATTTACCCATGATTAGGCCCACTTTTGTAATGTATAAATAGAAGGATAGGCAATGTAAGAAGGAGTAGATATGATTTATTTGTGCAATTGGTAGTGCATCTATGTAATGTTGAATAAGTTCTCTGTGTGAATTGTGTAAGACTTGCAAGGCTAAGTACAAGTTACTGTGAGGTTTCTATAGAAAGATAAGTGTTGTAACACAAGGAAGAAGGATCTAGTGAGCTATGTATATCTTTTGTCTTATGTGAAGAAGGGTTTTGGAGGCTTTGTGCTTGTAACATATTGAAGACGATAATAAATAAGAAGATCTTGTGGAAATAGCCCTAGGGTGGGGGTGAACCACATAAATATGTGTGTTATTCTATGTGCTTTGATTCAATGTGTTTTTTCTTATGCTATGTGCTTTGATATATCCACTTATGCTCTTTGTTTCTTAGATATATATGATTGTTAGCTCTGATGTGTATGAGGATGCTTAGTGTTGATCTACTGGATCTGATCTGGGTTACTATGGTTAAGTACTAGAATACTATAGATCTGAGTGTACATCGTGATGCTTTGTGTTATCTGTGAAGTAGAATAAGGGTTGAATATTGACGAATGATCGATGCTAAGTGATCTGTAAATGATATAATCACATATATGTGTCCCACCTAAGGTCACAGACACTTGAGTCTTGCAACCACCCCTGCCTCTACCTCGGGTGAGACTTCATCTGCTTCGTAGGTGTTTCCGAAAGGGCCGGTAGTTATGGATTTTTTGGTGCACTCTTGAGCATTGAACCCTAGGTATGCCCCTGTGCCAACAAATGGTTCCATTGCGGTGACCTAAAACTGTGATTTCTTGGAACTGAGGAAGAAGAAACTTTGTGCAAAAGAAATCTCTATGTGCAGATATGTTGCCCTAGTGCGCAGCTTTTTACCTGACCTATGAAGCTTTGTGTCAGGAATAAGGTCAGATATGAAGAAAGGAAGATCAGATCTGAAGAAAAGAAGCAATATATGAACACTCTGTGCTCTAAGAAAAGTAAAAGTGGAAGTTTCTGAAAGAAAGAGGTAAAATATGCAGAAAAGAGGTAAGATCTATAAGCTTTGTGCTCTAATAAAGGTAAGAATAGTCAAAAGTTCTTAGATCTAGAAGATTTGTGCTCTGTATAAGTAAGATAAGTGAAATTGTTTTGGTTCTAGAGCATAGATCTAGGTATGTTTGATAGATTATGTCCTAGCTTAAAAACTAGGGAATTAATAGATGAAAGAAAGTTTGATATGAATAGATTTGATAAGTATAATGATAGATATGTTATACCTATGCATAGAAAGAATGTATGGACTAACAAATGGATGCAGGATCCTAGAAATAATTTTCTACAGGTTAGCTATCACGATTCTAGTTCACAGTATAGAAGAGGTTAGGGATCATTTAAAAGAAAGAGAGGATTAATCCTATGTTATAGTTGCAGATAACCAGGCCATCTAGCTAAGGATAACCCTGGTAGAAGACCTAGTTGTCTCTGTTGCAAAGCTAGGGACCATGAGGTATTGGATTTCCCTAGAATGATGGCTAATCTTGAAACGATAAATATGAATCAAGAAGACCATAAGGCATATCAATAAAAGGAAGAAACCCAACAAGAATCATAGAAAGTATTAATACAGATGAAAGAAATCCTGAAGGAACATAAAGATGTCTGATTACCAGAGATCTTCAAAGAAAAGGAGCAAGTCAAAGTAAGAATAGGGGACTTTGACATTGACTGTATTCTTGATGAAGAAACACAAGTGAAAATTGTGCCAGAAAGAACTTGGGAAGCTATAGGGAAGTCTACCATGATTCCTTCATTGGGAAGAATAGGACTATTCAGAGGAAGACTGATGATGTTATGTGGAAAACTCACTCAGATACCTATGATAGTCAATGGAACCTCGAAAAAATAAGATTTTGAGATTATCAAATTCATTGAGGACAACACCCCGTTTACTATTCTACTCGAAAAACCTTGGATTGAAAGAGATCAAGCCAGAAAGAAGGAAGAAGAAGAGTTTTTAGAACAGAAGAGACAAGAGTTAAAAGATTTCATGACTAAAAGGATTTCATAGTTGATAGAAGAATAGGAGAACCGCTCGAAGCCATATGATACTAGAAGCCTAGATTTCGAGGCCAAAGCTACACAAAAGGCTAAAATTTCTACCCCAGACAAAGAAGAAGTGATATACCTAAACCCTAGGAGAGAATCTCACCAGCACGAAGTGACTATGTCCGAGGAAAATAAGAATCAAAATGGGAAGAGAATCACTGAGAAGAAGCTCATTAGAAAGAAGGATAGAAAGATAAGTAAGAAGAAGGCTAATATTAAAAAATTACAAAAGATCCTAGAGGGTACCTCGCAGCAAGACACTTTGCAGAATTGGAGCTTTGTCAGGATATCAGAACAACGACATATGCCACTTTGCCAAGGTGAAGTAATATAGTTGTTGGAAGCCAATATAACCATTCAACTGCCACTCCGAATGAGTTGGAAAGAATTTATGTCTTGCCACTAGACCCTTCAACCATGCCATAACAGACATAACATAAGTTAATGTAGCCTCATACCCGTTGAAAGCAAACCATTTCTAAGTTTCCCTACTTAGTCTGTCATGCCATGCACCGAGAATACTTTTTGCTAAGTGAGAATTTGAGCCTGAAACCTGAGATTACTTCACCCTATGATCATTTCCTTGTTCCCATACTGTTCACTGTAGTCTCTAAATTCATTTCACACCCGAGCTAGTTGACCCAATCTTGTATGTCGGACGAGCTCAGCGCTGCTGAGAAAGTAGTTGAAGAAGTTTTGATTGACTTAATGACCGAGAGAGTCATGTCGGAGTGAGGATTATCTACAGGAGTCCAAGCATCATCAACAAGAGGACTCTAGGCCTCCCCTTCCACTTCTCGCATCGGTCCATCCTGACCGACTGATGAGAAACAGACTAAGCATAGGGATGACATCGCAAATGCCAAGCTTATCCCACGCATTCTACCTACTTACTTACCACCTCTAAGTGGTGCCATCAATCGTGACAGTGTACCATGAGACTTCGAGCACACTTTGATCACCACATACCTTCCGAAAGGGGTGCGCGCAGTTCGTGCTGACCAGGATAAGTTCGCAACACTGAAATTTAGTGATTTTAACCTTGGAGATCGTAAAGTTTACAACATGTTAGCCCCGCATAAATACTTAACCAGGAACAAAGGTAAGAATTCTAATATTGTCCCACATTCATGGACCCAGAACCTCGCGTAGTCCACACTGCTTAATGTAATGAAGATCCCGCACTTCGACATACACCAGGAAGTCAACGCATGTGTCAAGTTGCTATTGTCTTACTACCACAGAGGATACTTATGGTTGGACCGCCACATCACTGTGGATCTGACCTTGATCAATCGGATCATAGGACTTAGTATGCAAGGCCCTGACCCACAGGATTTTTACCCTGGAAAGACCTCAGACCGAGCACTAACATAGAGGATAAAAGAAACTTATGGTGATTTCGATAAAGGCACATGAGGCTACAAGGTAGCCTCTATCCAAAGTGGCGCAGTGCGCCTTGCCTATCATTTGATCACGGGAAAGCTAGTTCACAAAAATAGACCAACACAAGTGACTAGATTCATATTTGACCTCACAGGGAAGTGCGTCGAGGGACTACAGATGAATTGGGTGAAGTACCTTGTAAACCATCTAGAGCTTGATTGCAGAGAAGCGCAAGACCAAGGGTATGAGTTCCAATTTAGTTAGTTGTTCATACTAATTGCTTTCATCGCCTAAGAGCTACCAGAAGGTGCCACTTTTTTGGAGATCGAACCCTTCGAACTACTGGCCACGAAGTTCTGTACGTTGTGGTACTCCAGCGACATGAACAAGTAGTGGTATTCCAATTTCATCTTCCACGCCTATTACAACCAATTGAAGAATACAATCCAGTCTACACCATGCCTCACCCCAAACACACTTCATAGTTTTATACCTTTGTTAAAATTCACCGTGGACCGCCACTTCACCTATATCACAGTGCATGTTGATGAGCATAAAAATCATCTCCAGTCGTACTACAAGTTGACAGAAGAAGAATTGGAGCAGATTACCAAGGAATGGTCGGCGGACCTCCTTAGTGCAGCAGACCCTGTAGAATTGTCCGACGTGGATAGCCCTGAAGCTATGTCAGATACACCTAGACCGAGCAAGACTAAGAAGGATTATGAAGTTCAAGATGTCCATAGCATATCCACGAAGACTACTTCTATCTGACCTGCGCATGGAGGTGATGGTGAAGAACTAGGTGGCACAGAAGTTGAGAAAAACAAAGGCGAGGTTACTCTGCCTAGAGAGGAGGAGGATCCCTCCAAGAAAAGGAATATTACCCCACAAAAGCCATCATCCTGAAAGAAAAATAAGGCCACCCAGACTATGTTTAATACTACCATCACACCGGACGACTTCGACTTCTTAATCGCTACACTAAATGATGCTTCACTAGAGATCACAAAAAAGAAAGAAGTGAAGCAGGAGGAGGTATTCAGCTGAATCAAGGGTGAACTTCAAGAAGTGTAGCAAGCACTCCAGTCCAGTCGAGTGGTTTCTACTGCACGCTTGACAATTGGAACAGCAGGAATAGGCGATGATCCCACCCAATTACACCAGATCGTCGATAAATTCGAAGCTCACCTTCGATGAGCTCAAGAAGACACAGCACAAGCCACCCAGGCTTTGATAAAAATACAGAGTGCACTTCTAGAACAACAGAGTAAGGAAGAATGGGAAAATATTTCCTTGCAAATGAATTGGGATGAGGAAAAAGAATAGTTACAACAGAGCAAGGACCAGTTGCTAGTAGAGAAACTTGAAGTATAGGAAAGGGTTCACAAAGCACTTCACTCTGTGATGGTCATAGAAGTGAAGATTGAATAACGTGTCCCTCAATAGGTGACACAACTTGAAGAAGTAATCCAACAACTTCAATAGCGCATCATAGATATTGAACTTTGTATTGTGCCCGAGACTCCTCAAGAAATAAGATACCTAAGGGAGGCAACTTCCCGTAGTGCAGTTGGTCGATTAAAAACCTTTTCCTTGGAATTCAAGCAGCTGAGTGCTAGAAGTGCCCAAACTTATGAGAACCTCACAGAGAATCCATATTTGCAGGCATTGGAGGCACAACTCCAAGAAGCAGAGCAACATGAAGATATGCTACAGGCACAGCTGAAGGCCTTGACCCTAGACAAAAGAATGAAGAGATTTCCAGAAAAATGCACCGCCCAACAACAGGTACACATGCTGTAAAGTAAACTGATGGAAGACTCACAACAACTTCAACCAATCCAAGAAAAGGCATGCCAACTATTCACTGAAGTTGAAATCCAGGGAGTCGAGCTTGAACAGGTTGTCATCACCGCAGAACAACACCTGGAAGGGATAGTAAACCACGCAGTGATCCAAGAGTTCATTGAGCAAGAGGTTGTTTCACTGTAGCGGGTCAAAGTAGCTTGATCCAAGATCGAGGCATTCGAGGAAGAATTGATCAGACCAGAGTGACTCAAGACGAGTCATAGGTGAGTGTTGGGGGCTTGTTGGCCCTTGAACAAGTTTTTAGGAACACTTGGTCATATTTGACCATTTTTGGACTTCAACAGCCTGTCAAAGATAGAGCGCTAGGTGAAGCAAATATCATGGGATCTCGGTCCAATTTTTTGCCCTTTTAGGGTTTTGGGTTAATGTAATGGGAAAGGGATGTTGGCCCGTGGCTTTACCCACGATTAGGCACACTTTTGTAATGTATAAATAGAAGTATAGGCAATGTAAGAAGGAGTAGATATGATTTCTTAGTGCAATTGGTAGTGCATCTATGTGATTTTGAATAAGTGCTCTCTGCGAATTGTGTAAGGCTTGCAAGGCTAAGTGCAAGTTACTGTGAGGTTGCTATAGAAAGCTAAGTGTTGTAACACAAGGAAGAAGGATCTAGTGAGCTGCGCATATCTTCTCTCCTATGCGAAGAAGGGTTTTGGAGGCTTTGTGATTGTAACAGATTGAAGACGATAATAAAGAAGAAGATCTTGTGGACGTATCCCCAGAGTGGGGGTGAACCACGTAAATCTATGTGTTATGATCTGTTCTTTGATTCAATGTGTTTTTGCTTATGCTATGTTCTTGTATATATCCACATATTCTCTGTGCTTCTTAGATATATATGATTGTTAGATCTGATGTGTATGAGGATTCTTAGTGCTGATCTACTGGATTTGATCTGGGTTACTATGGTTAAGTACTGAAATACTGTAGATCTGAGTGTACACCACGATTCTTTGTGCTATCTGTGAAGTAGAATAAGGGTTGAATATTGACGAATGATAGATGCTAATTTCTCTATAAATGATATAATCAAATATCTATGTCCTAGATAAGGTCATAGACACCTAAGTCCTACAACCACCCCTGCCTCTACCTCGGGTGAGACTTCATCTGCTTCGCAAGTGTTGTTGAAAGGTCCAGTAGTTAGGTTTTTGTTGGTGCACTCTTGATTATTGAACCCTGGGTCTGCCCCTGTGCCAATACACTCTGAGGCCTATTTTCAGCCACTTAGTTCCTCTAACACATGCATCAGTTCTTTCGCCGAGACAGTAGTATTTTTATTTGAGTAAGTCCATCATTTTCCTAGATTGGATGCATGAGTGGTATTTTGTGTGTGATAAGAACCATGTTTGTCGATTAAGTCCAGTGTCTTAGTTAAGTTAATTATTTGATTTATGAACAGTTCCCTAAATTTAGGACTCAGTCCCCTAAGGATGAGAGCCTCTGCAACTCTTTTAAATAGTTAGTTTTTGGATATTGTAGAGGTCAAATTTTTTGAGGAAAGAACAACAATACAATATATTGGTTGGACCCGTTTTATGCATGGATTAAATCTCTCTACCTGGTGAACATATTCTTGATGACAGTGTTTCGTTCAACCCTTCATGTGTTTTCATTATTATCCTGAATACAGTTTTTGATTTGTGCAACGTACATTCATTTCCTTTTAGCTATTGTACTACTTATTTTTATTGATATGCAACCTATCAAACAACTAATTCTTTGGTGAATATTTGTTTTCTGCAACCCATGGGAGTTATTGTGTTTTGATACATGTTTGATGTCTTGAAATCATATTTTAAGTATTGAACTTCTTGCAGCAGATTATTCATTGAGTAGTTTGTTGTTTCCCTATGTTTTATATTATTTCATTGGTCTATCATTAGTGTTTCATCAGTAAAGGAGGGCCCCCATCCATATCCTTATGCCAACCCAACCTTTCCCTTTTCTTGATAGAATAACCCTCTAACCAACCAACAAAAGAGTTAAAAGAAGCAATCATTTTAAATTGATAGGTGGCCTAACTTTTCCATTTAGCAGTCAGGTGCAAACCTTAGGATCAACATCCTCTGGCGTCGTTGTCGGGGAATGAAGTAACGAAATATATTTCCCTAGTAGAAAAAAAATTGATCAGCTCTGACCTATGATGGTGAATAAAGATTAGACACCAACAGACTGCCATCTTTCACCTAGCGACTTCACTAAGTAAAATCTAAAGAAGAAATATCGATGCCCAGAAAGGGATTCAACAAATCCAAATCTAAAAATAGCAAATCCAAGAAGGCTAATTCTAACCCTGAGAATAGCACAATAGGCTTTGAACTAGAAAGGAAACTAAGGAAGTCCACTATAGCTCAAAGATACATATCCCCCCTCAAGGGAAAATCTGCACACCAAGAGAATACTTCAAACCATCACCACAAGAAGCTTGAATTTGTTATCCCTGAGAATCATAATTCCAAAGGGGCTCACACATATCCTACTCATGATTCCACTTCAGCGTCTAGTCTTCCATCCACTCCTGTATCTCCCATAAATTTGCAGATTACTATTGTTTAATCCATGGTCGTTAATAGGATGAATGTCATAATTGCTGCCAGGTATGCACCCTTAGTGCTACTTGTATTTTTACATGCACTCCCAACCATACCTTACATGAAATATCTTCCAAGATATAATGGGGAGGGTGAAATAACTGTTGAAGAACATTTGGTAGCCTTTTATAGTTTTGCAAACAACTTTAACATTGATCATTCATATGTGTGGATGAGTTTGTTTGTATAGATTTTGGATGGGGAGGTCAGAAAATGGTTCAGAAGTCTTCATCTAGCTTCCATTGCAGATATTGAGGCATTAGATGAAGATTTTATAAATCAATGGGGAGATAGGAGATATTATCTCTATTACATCACTGAATTTGGGGCTCTAAAGAGAAAAAATGGTGAATTTATTTCAGACTTCACCAAGAGATTCAATAAAATGTATGGTAGATTCCCAGATGAAATCAAACCAACTGAAGCCTCCACCAAGATCACTTATGATAATTAATTTGATGTATAATTTTCCCTCCTCCTGAGAGAGATAAGATCAACCATGTTGTTATCCATGCAGGAAGCATCCATTGAAGTTGAATATAATATTTTGGCATCAGATAGATTAAAGACTAGATCTAAAAAAGAGAAGAAAAAATAGAGAGATGAAGCCCCTACCTCCTCTAACCCAGCTACATCTGATCTCAAACTTGAAGATATGACTAAGACTTTGAAGGATCTGACTTCTGAGATATCTAATTTAAAATGGGAATCCAAACAGCCAAACAAAACCTTTCAAGGGGCTGGTAATAGAAATCAGAACCAATTCAGAAGGCCTAATGATGCTCCTCAAGTGATGCAAAGAGAAAGGAGAAATGTTGATGACCAAAGGGTAGTTCCCCCTTTCCAAAACAATCAGATTGAGGAGAAAAATGCAGACAATGATGTTGTAAATGATATTGCTATGCTTTTCAATGAGACAGAATATTATACTAGTCACTTAACACAAAAAGAATATGAGGTAGCATAATTGTCAAATCAATTTGATGATTAGATAGGGAAAGAGGGAGTTATTCAAGGTCAACCCAAGAAGAAATACGATTTAGGATGAGAAATGGAGCTTCCAAGGACACCACCTCTAATCAAGGAAAACAAGCAGAATCCCCTCCCAAGACAAACCCAAATAAAGGTATGCCATCTAAAACTCCGTCATGTCCACTATCAAAACCTCTTGCCCCTGATACAAAGGAAGATGATAAGCCACCAACCCCTTTCATCTTGGAACATGAGCTGAGGAAAATCAAGATTCATGTCCCTTTGACGAAATTGTTAAAAAATGAACCTTTCAAGAAATCCGTTATGAAAGTTCTACAACCTACTCCTTCTAGTGTATCTTCTGATTTCATTAGTCTATAGGATGAAAACCCAGCCATTAATATGGGTCCACACAATGAGTATGGCTCTAATTCTTCTCCTCCTTTCTATATATCTTTGAATGTCCATGATACGATCCTACACAACTATCTTATGGACTCAGGAGCCTCTCACAATGGCATGCCCAAAGTTGTTATGGAAGAACAAGGTCTGGATATTACCAAGCCTTACCAAGACCTGTACTCCTTTGATTCCAAGAAAGTAAAATTCCTAGGATTGATAAAGGATATGGTGGTTTCTCTAGCACAATTACCCATGAAGAGTGTAGTGATGGAAATTATGGTGGCCGACATCCCCCCAAAGTTTGGCATGTTATTATCCAGAAGCTAGGCTAAGAAGGTTGGAGGATCATTGGAAATGGACCTCACATATGCCACCATTCTTGTGTTTGGTGGTGAGCACAAGAGGTTATACAGAGAGGTAAGGTTATCCTACATAGTCAGTGATCATCAATACCCAAGCAATCACCCCATTTATGTTTTTGAAGATGGTATTGGTTTGTCTGTTTTTCATTTAGATGATGATGAACCTAAAATATCAATCATCCAACGTAGAGATTATCCAATGAATGGTCAACAAAACAAGGTGTGGAAGATGTATTTCTATGGATCTTCATCAAAATATGGATATGGTGCAAGTATTCTCCTCATTTCCCCTTCAGAAGAAGTTATAACCCTCTCTTATAAGATAGAGTTTGAGAATACTAACAATATAGATGAATATGAAGCTCTGGTATTGGGATTGAGGGCTGCCAAAGACATGGCCATTGATTGTTTAGCAGTGTTTGGTGATTTTGAGTTGGTCATCAATCAAGTGAGGAATATTTTTCAATCTAAGAAACAAAAGCTCAAGAAGTATAGGAATGAGTTATGGGACCTGATCGATAATTTATTTCTATCATTTAACCTCTCTTTCATTCCCAAAGAACATAAAGCTTATTCTTTGGCCTTAGCTGCTAGCACGTTCAGGCCTCCCATTGGCCCAAATATTAAATATCAGGTGGAAATCATACAAAGAACATCCATACCAGACAACATAAAGCATTGGCAAGTCTTTAGTGATGATTTAGAGTTGCAGAGATTTCTTCATGCCATTGATGAATTCTCCAATATCTCAATTGATCACAAAAGTCAAGAATATGAAAATGAGAAATTAGAAGATCAACAATCTTCTCATCTGCTGAAGACAGTGGTTGGTCAAGATATTTTGGAGATGAAAACCAATCACATTCCAAGAGGAATAGTACCATTGGAAATATTTTTCGACCACAATGATGTTTACAAAGGAACTGCCATGAAGAATCAAGAAGAGGAGGTGATCGAGTGTAATATTGGGACCACTGAGAATCCAAAGATCATCAAGTTGTCCAAAGCATTGGATGCAGAACAAAAATACAGGTATGTCAACCTCATTAAAAAAATTGTTGATACTTTTGCATGGTCCTATAAATATTTGAAGACATTTGATACCGACATCATCCAACACAAGATACCTCTAAAAACTGGCTCCAAGCCATTCAGATAGAATATTAGACAATTTAGTTCCATGTTAATGTCCATAATTGAGAAAGAGCTAAAAAGAATGTTGGATGCCAAGATTATTGTTCCATTAAGGTATTCAAACTGGATGGCCAACTTAGTACCTGTAAGGAAGAAGAGTGGGGAGATACGCTTGTGTGTTGATTTTAGAAATCTAAACAAGTGTTCTTTGAAGGACAATTACCCCCTCCCCAAGATGGATCATATTTTTATAGAGGGTGGTAGGTGCACACATAATTTTATTGTTGGATGGATACTCTGGTTATAACCAGATAGTAGTTTGTGAGGAAGATAAAGAAAAGACAACATTCACCACCACATGGGGAACATTCATGTATGACAAGATGCCCTTTGGGCTCATGAACGCAGGGGCCACTTTTCAGAGGGCCATGGACATAGCTTTTGTGGGGGAGAAAGACAAATTTATGGTCATATACCTAGATGCCATTACCATGTTTTCCAAGTCTGATGAGGAACATTTGTAGCATTTGGAGCAGGTTTTCAAGAAATGCAAGAGGTATGGGATATCTCTCGATCCTAGGAAGTCTCACTTTGCCATGGGAGAAGGGAAGCTCCTAGGCCACATCATATCAGTCGGAGGCATAAAAATTGATCCAAAGAGGGTTTGTGCAATTCAACAAATTAAGATTCCCATAAATAAAAAGGTTGTCCAGTCTTTTATTGGTAAGATAAACTTCCTTAGATGCTTTGTGCCAAATTTTGCTGAAATTATGAAGCCTATTACTAACATGATGAAGGAATATGTTGTGATAAAATGGTCTTTGGAGGAGAAATCATCTTTCCAAACAATCATGAAAGCTTTAGTTGAAGCACCTATATTGGCCAGCCCTGACTATACCAAAGATTTCTTCATCTTTTCCTTTGCCTTGGATGAAACAATTGTTGATGTACTGCTGCAGAAAAATGAAGAAGGGCATGATCAACCTATAGCATTTTTCAGAAGATCCCTCCAATATGTTGAGATCAAGTATGATATATTAGAGAAACAAGCTTATGCACTGGTCAAATAACTCAAGGCCTTCAGGTTTTATTTGCTACAATCTAGCATAATGGCCGTTGTTCCTAGCAACAATGTCAAAGAGATCGTGGTCCATCTAGACAACGAGGGGAAAAGAGGAAGATGGATTGTCAAACTGTTGGAGTATGACTTGCACATAAATCCCACCAAGCTGATAAATGGGTGTTGTATCCTTTTCATCACCTAAATGAGCAAAAGAAGGACACTTACAAGTCCAGTTGGGTTAGCTAGATAGGACAGAGATGAATGCAAGATTTAGAAACATCAAGCATAAGAAATAAACATACAACTAAGATAATAACAATAAAAGAAACTAAACTAGAGTGCATAAGGGAAATAGAAAAAAAATAGACAGTATTCATGCCACCAATGGACAAGTTGTATTAGTGGGAAAACACCAAAGAGAAAGGGAGACTTATGGGTCCCCTCTTCCTCCAAGGGAGGGCTATTGAACCCCCAATGATTGAGCTCTTATTACAAATAACAAACTATAAGGAAATGGTGAATAAATCCAAAGCTCATTTACTCAAGAGGTGATGTGAATGGATAAATGAGACGATGATTGTATGCTCTAATGAGGAAAGAGGTTCCTCCAAGAGAATATAGGTAGAATAACAATACAAATGAATTCTTAGAAATATAGTGCACCCATGGCCTCCTTTTATAGCAAATATTTGAGGCATTATTCAACCATTCTTTAGTGTGAACAAGGGGCTCTTTAGGGCACCCTTAGGTATTTGACCAACTCCCAACTTGGATTCAGCTCAGATTTGGGTGTCAAATAAACTTGGGATATGAACCAGAAGTGGGTGGAAGCCCTACCAAAATCATAAATGTGTCATTTTGAGGTATGCGCGGCTTTTTTCATCCACAGTCGCACATCAGGTGCATATGCACTTTTCCATAGTTTTCGACTGGTGCACGTGCGCATGCTTCCTTTGTATTCTTAGCGTATGCTATTTTTAGAACCAATTGTATAGTTTTGTGCCCTTTGGAAATGAATTTTTGAAGTTGTGGGTGAACTAATGGGTTCTTGGAGATGCTGGATTCCTGTAACCATTTACGGATGAAATTTCAGTGATAATAGATGCCCCTTGATGTGTGAGGTTAGGAGCATACATATAGCCGAAACACACCAATGTTCCTTCTACTGAGAGTAGAATTGTAAGAAAGAGTGTTGAGAGGAATCGCAAGAGCGACCCATTGGAGGGAGAGGGGAACTTGTGGGACCCAAACCTTTTGCTAGGTGTGGAAAAAATAAAATTGTGTACAAACGAGGAAGGCATGCCCCATGGTCGTGTCATGTAACTCAAAATGTGTAAGACAGTAACTAAATATGTATGTTGACATAGATAACTACATCGCCCTCTGGGGAAGTTTTATAATGATAGAGGACAATTATAATGGTGAACAAAATATGAAAAGAGGTGATGACACCTGTAAGAAGTGTCGATGATTCGCAGGCATTGATAGTTGATCAAATTTCATAGGTCTTTGGATAAGATAAAACAAATGCAATAGTCACAAAGTAACTCCCACCATAACATGAGATGGTGTTGAAGTTGAATGATATGGGGGTCAACGACAACAGAGAGAAATGATGGTTCTCCCTGTGTCATTCGAGACTCCTCATTGTAAAGTTAATGAGAGTCAAGATACTGTCACCCGTATGGAAACTATGTTGATGTTGACAGAAAGGGAGAGGTGACTCCAAGAAGCAAAGGGCTTCATGAAATCCACTATATGAGATCAGGAACTGATGAGGTACATGGAAGAAGTCAAGATGCGGTGAGACTCAAGACTACCCTTGGTTGGGGATATATGTGAAGTATGAGTGGCAGCAACCATGAAACTGGATCTAGTGTTAGGGGGATGACTAGACGTGGGTTAAATTGTGCTAGAGGCATGACAAAGTGGACAAACTAAGATATCAAGAGTACATGGACTGTGGGATACTTGGGGTTTTATGGATGATGTCAATAAGAGTAGAAGGTAAGGAATGCCCCAACCAAGGGCGACATGGGTTGCTTTTCCAAGGAAAGAAGGTCGCCAAAGGTGACAACAAAAGGCTATGTAAATGATGGAAATAAAGGATTTTTACAATTACCAAATGAATAAAGAATAAGTTGGGAGAAGTGTGCAGATACAGAAATGGGTGCCCCAATGTAAGATGGCTTGGCCAGTGAGGGCTCAAGTAGCTTGGAAAACAGGTGGAGGATGGGGGGCCCCATAGGTGGGTTTCTGTATTAGGTAAATGAATGGAGGACAATCTATAGATGGGAAAACTAATGGTGGATGATATGGAGAGTTAATAATACTGTGGAGGTGCAATCAAATGTGAACTGTAATGAGGTTACCCGAGATTCCATTTGGTAGCTATCAAAATGAGGAGAAGGAGCATGCGACTGATTCTTGGGAATGCAAAGACTATTAGGACTCCCATCCCTAGGGGGTGAAAACAACATGTGTGTCAAAGTGCCAGAGGGGACTATGATGGGGACAACTCATGTGGGAGAGAGTGTTATCAGTTGACAGTACTAAAATGCAGCAGAGGTGTGAGTACTCTAGAGCCGGATGGGGGGACCCTAGAGGCAAATATCGGAGGTTGTGACTGGGAGATGCAATTGATATTCATAGGGAATGATTACATGCCAGTATCGATCATATACCTGAAAGGGTCATGATGGTGGGTGATGACCAAGTACCTGCACACATAAAAAAAAAAATACCCACCGTGAACAATATCTGAAAGTAAAGAACATATAACATTTATTTGAGAATTTTGAACATGAGCATGCATACCTTGACGTGATGTGAAAAAAATCCTCCTCGAGGGCCGAGGATGGATGGCAGCCTAGGGAGTGTGACTGTGTAGGTGGTGGGATCCTGATCCCATGGCTAAAGATAGATAGGAAAATGGACACTCAGAGCTCCCGAAATTGACCCTGGAAGTTTGGAAAAGGGACTATATATAGTTGTAGGGCCCACAATGCCGCCTCATTTGTACCTGTTGTCGTAGTGAGTGGATGAGAGGTTTTAGAGGATATTTGGAGATTTGAGAGATTGATCCAGTCGATTCAGGATCATCAAGTGTCAGGTTAGTGGTCATATCCTCCTGCATAGTAATTAGGATTTCTTTTTTGGGCAGGGCTTTATGAATGGTCGTACATGGGGTTTTTGTGAGGGTTCCCCCCCCCCAGTGCATGGGCGATCAAATGATTCACACATATGAGTGCGTGGCTATAATTGGGACATCCATGCATGGGGGTTCCCAAATGGGGAAAATAGGCGTGCATTGGATGCGCACATGTTCAAAGCACAGCAGCGCATGCATGCGCGACTGTGTTCTTGACAGTTGTGCATGTGTGTGCAACTGTATAGCGAACATGCACGCTAGGATGCACATATATGTGTGTGACAGGGGTGCATGCATGCACCCCTGTATCACTGAAAGTTGAGCATGCATGTCCTATTGTGGGCTGAACAGGCGCGCATATGTGTGCGTCTGTGGGGAAAACAACCGCACTCTTGAGGCAAAGCTGAGGGGTGTAAAAATTTGTCTTTTTTGAAGATTTTGGTGTTTTTATGGATTGTGATGTCTAATCAAGTACTGTTTATTTGAATGTAGGTGATTAGTTGAGGATGTTAGTCCAGTGGAGGGAGTGATACCGAGCATGTCTGAGAGAGGCGGTTAGAGATGAGGAGCCTGGTGTGTGGGGGACTTTGGCAACTTGTGGGATACTAAAGTTCTTTGATTGTTCATTGTTGCGGGCGTAGGAGTATCTACTGTAGTTCCTGATCTCGATGTGGAGAACTGATCGACAGTGTTTCATTTTACGAGGAGAGAAACTCACATTCTTTGTGACCGAGTATGTATATTTTTTGACTGGGATCCCTTTACAGGGAAGTTCTCTACCTATTGAGCCTGTGTTGCTGGGGGATGGACAGTTGGTGGACTTGGTGTGGACATATTGTACTGGGGAGGAATTTATGTCTGGCTCAGTGGTGAGGATTGGGGCGATGGATTCCCTTGTGCATAATTTCATTGCAGCGATGATCGTGAGGGTTTATGGGTCCCTCGCTACTCAGTGGATCAGTGGTGGTTAGCTGAGGATCATGCAGAGGGCCCTACGTGGAGATCATTTTTCTTGGGGCTTGATGCTACATACCAAGATGATCGGGTAGTTGAACCAGTGTCAAGCTACTGACACTGGTGATTTTTCCTTTGGGTCTATCTTGGTGGTTTGGTTTTTTGAGAGGGTGCCTATGTTGTGCCCTAGAGTCTTGTTGGATGCACCGGGGGCACAAGAGTCACGATTGATGTAGTGGGAAGCGATCTTGGTGCGGGATGGGGGTGGGGATGGTGGCCATTACTTTATGACCAATTTAGCATGTGTGTGGTGCCAAATGCCACAGATCATCCTCTAATATCTGTATGGAGGGATGGACTATCGTTGGGATCCTGACATGGTCTTACCTCCTGGAGAGGTTTGGGACCACAGAGGTACATTGAAGTATTTGATGATTTGATTTTTTAGATAGTATTGCATATGTATTATGTAGTGATGGATGTTGATATTATCATTTGTTTATTTTATGTTCATATATGGGGACCTGGGGCTGGGATATGGAGTTGGTTAGAGTGTCGGATCATGAGGGGCTAGTGAGACTACCGTGGGAGGACCCTCGGGTAGGCGAGAGGTGCCAGAGGGAGGAGGTAGGTGCTAGGATCGCGGATGTAGATAGAGCTGGTAGGATGCGACGTTATGATGACCCTGGTGCAGGACCTTCACGTGCACCTCATGTCGAGGCCAGCAAGATATTTGAGGACTTTCACCACTGATTGGAGGCAGTTTTATAGGGCGTACCTAAGGGTATGTGGACCCAGATTCAGGACAAGGGGGTCCTGGAGCAGTGTGTGTGTCTTTCGACAGAGTTGCGGACCTTGATCCACCAAGTAGCGATAGCAGCAGCAGCGATGACCGGGCAATTACCTCCTGGACCGGGCGTATCCCTAGCTGGTGGGGCCCTGCCTCCTGACAGAGGACCTGGTG
>JZKD02S0995933.1:175418-186432 GCA_000966675.3 Picea glauca
TATATATATATATATATATATATATATATATATATGGATATACATTTTGGGATCCTTGTGATGTTCATATGTGTTGATGTTTTTGTGATTTTGTTTATGATGTCTAATTTATATGTTGTGACAGACTTTTGATGGGTTATGTATGTGTAAGGGTAACTTGATGTGATAAATTCCAATCTAACACTAGGTTAACCATATTATATTATATTTGATTTCATTGTCTTGGGATATGTGTGAATTTGATTGAATCAAAATGTCGAGATAAAATTCTAACTTGCAGGTATTTACAGAAGAGGAAGGGATCGTGGACACGGTACATATTGTTGAGCAGGAGGACAACAAGTTGGGAATCTAGTAAGATGTGAAGGTGATGAATATTGTGGTGACTGGCCTCAGCAAGGAGGCCAATGACAGCTATATATTTTGCTTGTTTGTTGGTTGTTGAGCCCAGACATATGTCGTTGGAGTGGAGTAGTTTGTGTGAGGGAGTATAGAGGGCCCAAGTGGCCGAAGCGAGATTATGTGTCCAACGGATAGCTCTGCCGGTGTAACCGATGTGGTAGGCCGATGGAGGAGGCATATGTCAATAAAACAAATGGTAGATTAGTCACAAGTCATGGAGGAAAAAAAAGAAGATTAAAAACTCTAAAAAAAGTGTACAAAAAGAAGATGCCTAGTGTAGAATGGCCACACTCAGGCCTAAAATTTATTTAAGTACAACCCGTTGATGGGTTCTTTGAGAGGGTGACCTTCGAGAGAGGCTAGGATGTATGATCCTTTAGTGAGGCAATGTTGGATGATGTAAGGTCCATGCCATAGTGACTCGAATTTTCCATGGTTGAGGGTATCGTGAGCAATATCGTAAGAAAGGACGAGGTTTCCTTCTTTGAATGATCGAAGGTTGACATGGCGATCAAAGGTGGCCTTCGACCTTTTTTTGGTTTCTTCATTGTTCTATAATGAAGACCGACAGTCTTTATCCAATGACTCTAAGTTCAAGAAACGTTGCTCCATTGGATCAGTGTCAGTTAATAGTTCAATGGTGGTGCATAAGGTGGGGATTTCTCACTCAATGGGGAGAGTGGCCTCAACTCCATGGACAAGATGAAATGGTGTGAAACCAGTGGTAGTTTTAACTGTCATGCGATAAGCCCATAGTTCGGAAAACAACATATGGTGTTGTTGGGTTATGAAAAAGGTACAAATATCCTCCTTATTCCCATAGTTTGTGATACAATCTTGAGTGACTTTTATGTTAATTAGGGATAAATAGGATAGAAAATGATTAATATTCCTTATAGTGATATTATTGAAGTCATGTTGAATAGAATCTAAAATATAGTTGGAATTGATTGATTTTGTTATAGGATTGGTTAAATATTGTCAAAACCGAAATAACAAAGGAAATCTTGAAGATGCGTGAGCCATTGGAGGTTAAGGACTTTTGGCGCAAAAAAAGTTTTAAAGATGAATCGATTTTCTATATTGTAACTTTATAATAGTAAAGAAATCCTAAGGATCTTTCGATCCTCAAGATGGCTTGATTTACTCAGATTATTGTATATATAGAGGGTAATAGATCCTGAAAGACAATCTAAGAATTGCGTTCAAGTATTCAGATTCAGAGTTACTCTGCACAAGTCGTTTTTGTGAATGATGTACCGGCTATGAAGTTAATAAAAGATTTGATCATTTTCACCATTTATGTATACTGAGTTTCTAGTAATAGTGCTTCTAAGGACCAAGGGCCCAGTCTAAAGGAGCTACTATTTCAACTGTAATTGTATCAGTTTGATTTATGTTTTAAGATTCAATTATCTTTCACAATAGTTAGGATGAATGCATAAGCGTGTTAATGATTTCATATTGTTTGCATACAGAAGATAGATATTTCTCTTGAGTGTTAACGGTTGTTGATTCCAATTTCCATTACTGTAGTTTTATGCTTGACAGTTCCTCACGTTTTCATACGCGTTGTTCCTTTTACTTAAGATTCACATTTGATGTTCCTTTCGAATAGGTTACAATTGTCATTCCTTTTAGTTAAAGTTACAATTGTTGTTCCTTTCCATTCAGTTTGTTGTTCCTTACAATTAGATTACAATTGTAGTTTATTTCCATTAGAATAATTTGTTATTTCCTTTCCAGCAATTCGATTCCTAGTTAATAGTTAATTCTGCAAGTCTTTACTCAGATTCAATCATTGCTTTTTAGTCAAATGAATTTAGGAGGTTAGCTAGTTCCTTTTCATTTACAACATGTTAGCAATTAGATTTCAATTCTATTAAGTAAGATCTTAATCTTATAATATTTAAATGAACATTTGAGGAACTTGATTGTGGATAAACTCATACTTGCTTTAGCTACGTGATTTTATCCTCTACAAGCTATCTGCATAGAATTTTCTTATGTTATTGAGATAAAAGACTAATCCTCGGGTTGATAAATTAATGTTAAAATAAGTTTGTTTTTAGGACATCTTTATACCCCAACATTTTGGCGTCGTTGCCAGGGAGAATGTCAAAGGTAGCATAGATTATGCCTCTGGAGGATGAGGTATTGAAGATGGAAGGTAAGAACCTACACAGGTAATAAGTAAGATGCTTATGAAAATGCCTACCTCCCACTGACGCATTAAGAGGTTTCATAGGTGTTTTCTTTCTTGAATTTAGTTTTGCGTGAAGTGTGTATGACTAAAAAGAAAGATCTTGAAAAACCAAAACCCCCACCAAAAATTACCAAAGCCCAGGGCCTGGTGCTCCCTAGGAGAAGCACTTTCATTTTGACATCATCCAAAAATACAACTCTCAAGCTTTAGTTGGACCTAGGAAAGGATATACCTGAATCCCTAAGGTAGCAGTCTCACCAACTGCAGCCCACGCTGATATTCACAACAAAACTGAAGGGATTGAGCAAAGCTTTCCAAGCACAGATCTTCCACCTCTCACACCTTTAGAAGAGGGAAATTCTCGTAAAATGGAGGAAGGATAAGGAGAAACCAATGAGTTTTCCAAGGCAGATCCATCACCACCCCCTGATCCTAAATATCATGCGAACGAAGAAGGTATACCTGAAATCCTAGATAGAGGAAGTGCAATCAAATCCCCCAGAGGGTCAAATAATCAAACACCTCAAATAAAATACCCGGATCAAGAAATCCCTAAAGATTTCTGGCACATTTTCAATCAAATGGCACAACCAAATCAACAACATCCCCAGACTTCCACATTGGAATATTCGATAGTTGATCCAATTGCCAATGCCCCCATGAAGGCAATCCCCCTACAAAACCTGCCAACCTTCCATGGATTGATCTCAGAAGACCCAGATGCATTCTTATTTGAATTTGATGTCCTATGTAGAGGGTATGATTACACCTTTGAACCCCAAAAATTAAAATTGTTCCCCTCCACTTTGAAAGGAGAAGATCTATGCTAGTTTATGGGATTAGGGGGAAAAACTATAAACTCATGGGATGAGATGAAACATGCCTTCTTGACAAAATATCAGGATTATTGTAGAACCAGAGACTTGAAAGATGAAATATTTCAAATGAATGCAAAAGAAAATGAATCATTAGAAGAATATGTTGAGAAATTTCAATATAATTTACAAATATCACCCTATGGTACATTACCAGGTGAATTACTTAAGGTAACTCTGATTAAGGGTATGAAAGATGAATGGGTAGAAACATTGAATCTAATTGGAAAGGGTGACATTTATCAAGAAACTTATAATAACATCATTCAATTATGTATCGGGTGCTCACGAGGAAGCACACAGACCAGATCAAGAATGCAAACTTCCCTCACCATAAGTAGAAATACTACCAGCGGAGGTGTTACATGAGATGAAGTTAGTAATCTCTTAGAAAATTTCAAAACAAATATTCAAAGCACTCTGACTACACAATTCGATGTATTGCAGGCCAAACAAAAAAAAATAGAAGCAGAACAAACTTTGGCCATATTTTTCCACAGATGTAGAAGTAAACATGGTCCAAGGGATTTCCATTTGGATGTGGTTCAGGTTTGCGCTATCTGCACCAAGGATCATGACACAAAACAATTCACATCACTCCCTGGACTGAAAGATGTCTTTAGAGAAGCAAAAGAAGAAATGAAACCATTATATCTGATCATTCAATTTCGTCAATGGAAGAACCAACCTCCAAATACACTACAATATCCTTCCTCTCTCTTTCCCAGACAGTATAATCAATAGAAAAATTTTGGTAACACATGGCAGGGCCAATAGTTTACTAATCTGAACTGATAGCCCCACCAATACCCACATGAAAATCCCACTTGTCCAAACCAATCCACTGCAAATCCTATCTAGCAGAATCAACGAACTACAAATTCTACTTGGCCTAACTCACAATATCCCACCTCACCCTGGAAAAATTCAAATAACCCCTACCCTTCACAGTGGCCCAATATGACTTCCCAAAACCCAAATTGGAACCAAAATTAGCAGCGCCCCATGGGAATGGACTCTCAAACCCAACCCACGTTGCAATCTCCACTCCAACTACCCCAAAACCCTCAATCACAATTGTGCCCCCAATTACCAGTCGAACCTCACCCAAACCCTAATAATAGACCGGCTCAGCTCGTCCAAATTATGGATAACAGGGAAGGGGAAACCAACTCGGTAGGGTGCAATGAACTCTAGTTGAGATCAGGGTGTATAATCTCTCCTGAAGAAAATAATGTTTCTCAAGAGCGGGAGAATGAAAAACGACCAACAATAACACCCTTGACTATGGTAATAACATGAGAAATCAAGCAGGGGGGAAACATAGTCAAATCACATGATCCTGATAAGGATGCAACTCCTTCCCCTCCATTCCCTGAAAGATTGATGATAGAAAAACCTGCTCAATATCCCAACTTTGACATTGTAGGGGAACTCAAGAATCTATATGTCAAGATTCCACTCCTGCAGGCTCTACAAGATATTCCAATTTACATAAAAACAATCAAGGAACTATGTGGAAGGAAGCCTGTTAAGAAGTTTAAAAATTCATCATCGACAATTCTCGTAGTAGGAGCCTTGTCTAGTCTAATTCTTGGTAGACAAGAACCAATCGAATATGCAGATCCAGGGAATCCCATAGTAACAGTTCATATCCAGGGATGTTCTTTTCCAAAAGCACTAGTTGATTTGGGAGCGGCCATCAACATCTTGACTATGGAAACTTACAATACCCTAGGTTTTGACTCCTTTGAACCCACCCCAATTATGTTACAATTGGTAGATCAATCGGTGGTTCGACCAGTTGGGACATTACATGACATAGCCATCTTCGTCGAATCTTGGGAGTATCTAGCGGATTTCCTCATCATCAACATGAGAAGTGGACTTGAAAGGAATCCATTGATACTGGGTAGACCATGGCTCACAACAGAAGATGCATACATATGATGTCGAATGGGTAATATGAAAATCGATAGAGGAGGTGTCATAAAGAATCTCATCTTATATCCTCCTACCAAGCCAAGCCCAACTTTCGTATGTCCACAATTTCCACCACCACGATATCCAGAAAAGGATTTACGAGCCCCTCTCACACTGGAAGAAGCCCTCAGACTTAAAAACTAGCTAGAGGATGACATAATCAGTGGGTTTATTAATAGCCTAGCCACCGTGAGTAACCCAACCTGCCAGATGCTCCAAGCTATTCTAGACTGTGAAGCACAGGGAGACATGCTAGAAGATTTAATGGAACAACAAATTCTAACTACAGTTGTTCATAACAACAAATCCATCGAGATTGCACTAGGGAGGTCTCTGAACATAAATGCCAATTTAGATGAAAAAAAACAACAAAATATAATTCAAGTCCTCTCCAAATACCAGTAAGCTTTTGCATGGGAGTATCCTGATATGAAAGGTATTGATCCGCAACTCTGCACACATCACATTTATATTGAGAAAGATTCTCGACCTATCCGACAACCATAGAGAATATTAAATCCCCATCTCAGAGATATTGTTAAGGAAGAATTACAAAAGTTGTTGGGTGTATATTTTATATACCCTATCTCAAATAGTTTGTGGTTTTCCCCATTAGTGATCATCCCAAAGAAAAATGGGAAATGGAGAATCTATGTTGACTACAGGGAACTTAACAAAGCCACTCAAAAGGATCATTTCCCCTTACCCTTCATCGATCAAGTCCTAGATAATCTAGCAGGAAAGAAATTATTTTCTTTCCTAGATGGTTTTAGTGGATACAATCAGATCCAGATCACCCCAGAAGATCAAGATAAAAGTACATTCACCTACCCTTGGGGTACCTTTGCATACAAAGTATTTCCCTTTGGACTATGTAACTATCCAACCACATTCCAAAGGGCCATCCTGAGCATATTTAGTGACCTGATTAGTGAAGGGCTTGAAGTCTACATGGATGACTTCACTCCTTATGGTGACTACTTCGACCAAGCATTGAATAATCCGTAGAAGGTACTGGAACGGTGCATTGCTACCAGGCTATGTTTAATTCATGAAAAATGTCACATGATGATGACATAAGGTGTGGTACTAGGGAATTATATTTCTGCAAATGGAATTAGAGTAGATCCAACAAAAATAGAGGTAATCCTTAATCTACCTACACCACACACACAAATAAGGGTACATATCTTCCTTGTCGCTTCTGGATACTATTGTAGATTTATGGAAAATTTTGCAAGAACCGCTGCACCTTTAGATGCTTTGACTGGTAATGTGGAGTTTCAGTGGTATGAAAAGTGTGATGTGGCATTTGCAGGACTCAAGAAGATGATATCGACAACATCGGTGTTGAGGGGACCAAATTGGAAAATACCATTTCACATCTCCACTGATGCATTATATATTTCCATAGGCGTCGTCCTTGGAAAGGAAGAAGACAAGAAACCTTACACTATTTATTTCATTAGCAAGAATCTTACTCCTGCTGAACTTAATTATACAGTAACAAAAAAAGAATTTTTAGTTGTTATACATGCCATCAATAAATTTCGTCATTATATAACAGGCTATCACATTATTCTGTATACTGATCATTCTGCTATTAGATATCTAGCTAATAAACCGATCAGTAATGGATGGGTCACTCGATGGTTATTACTCTTGCAGGAATTTGACATCACCATCAAAGATCGATCCGAGAGTGAAAATCTTTCCGCAGACTTTCTATTTCGCATACCCAAAATAGATGACTCCTTAACAGTTGAAGATCAATTTCCAGATGAGCATATTTTTTCCGTTACCACAAATCCAAATTGGTACGCTGATGTGGAAAATTATTTGGCAACAGGAAGATTACTGGCACATCTATCATCAAGGGAAAGAAAACTAATTGTCCAGCGTAGCACACGATTCTCTTGGATCAATGGATATCTCTTCCACACAGGATTTGATCTCTAGATCCGCAAAGTGTATGATATGACAAAGTCTACAACATACTAAAGGCAGGACTTGAAGAACCCTATGGTAGAAATTTTGCAAAACGCAGTACTGTACGCAAAATTTTACAGATGGGTTACTATTGGCCCTCAATATTCAGAGATGTGAAGAAATATGTCCAGACCTATGACAACTGTCAACGGATGGGAAAACCAGGTCAAGCTGATGAAATTCCCTTGAAAGAAAAAATAGGCGCAGAACCATTTGAAATATGGGCACTAGACTTCGTTGGCCCCTTCAATCCAAATTCAAATCAGAAGGCCTATATTCTAGTGGCTACAGACTACATGACTAAATGGGTAGAGGCAGAATCCCTACCAAATGAAACAGAAGAGGTAGTCACCAAATTTCTTTTCAAATTATTTGTACGCTATGGACTACCTAGGGAAGTAATCAATTATGGGGGGTCACAATTTACAGCTCATAGAATCCCCACCACCCTGGAAAATTATCATATTAATCACATATTTACTTATCCATATCACCCATAGGAAAATGGGAAAGTAGAAAGAACAAATAATTTCCCGGAGGAAATCCTGACAAAGACTGTCTCAACACAGAATTGGGATACTGATCTTCCAAATGCCTTATGGTCTTATCGTAAAACATGGTGTAACACCACTGGCTACTCTCCTTATCACCTGGTCTATGGTAAAGAACCCATCTTCCCAATCGAGTTTGAGATTAATACCCTAAGGATGGCCCAGGAAATTGGACTGGATCTAATAGTGGAACATAAACAACACCTTCAACAACTCAATGAATTGGATGAAGCACGCCTATCTGTTGTGGAGAGTACAGTTGTTATTCAGAAACAGAGAGAGACCTGGCACGACAAGTATATCAAGAAGAAATAATTCAAGAAGGGTGACTGGGCGCTTCTCTATGACTCCAGATTTCACGATTTTCTGGGAAAATTACAGACATGGTGGTTGGGACCATATGAAATTGAGGAAGTCCATGGAAATTTCACAGTCACTTTAATCACCATCGATGGGTTTGGATCCCCATTTTTGGTTAATGGGCACCGGCTATGACTTTACCATCATCCGCCTTCAAAAGAATCTTTCTACCAGGAAGTAAGTAAGGATCCTACCATTCAAATTTTGGCTGGCTGGGAAGGTAACCCGGCCACCCCAACTCCATAAATGATGAATTTTGTTGACACTATACATACTATATATAGTTTTCATCAAGTATTAGTTTTTCTTTCTCTTTTCATTTTTTTGGGAAATAGGGAGGATAACTGTAATCAACACAATTAGCACTCTTTTATGTTCCACACTCTTGCTTTATCCTATCACGCGGACCCAATCTTTCACAGAAAAATGAATATGTCGTGCTCCGCAGCAGTAATAGGGCAACCATAATGAACTCATGACATCAACAAACCATCCCATACTCAATTCTAAAATACACTGACCCATAATAATTGAATGAATTTAGTTGATGACTAATCAACCTTAGATTCAACATAAGAAAATATATTTCCATGGGGAAGTTTCCAAAAATTATCCATTGAGATGGTTAAAAATTAACAAATGTCGTTTATTTTGAAAGGAACAAATGATGTTCCTTCTCATGACTATTGTTCCTTCTCATGACTATTGTTCCTTCTCACGACTGTTGTTCCTTCTCGCGACTATTTTTCCTTCTCACAACTTGTTGTTCCTTTAAAAGGAACAACTATTGCTCCTTTTGTGTTCTTCCTTATTGCCATTCCTTTCTGTCATTGTTGTTCAAACACTAGCCATTCCTTTGGGGTATGCCTTTCATCAAATGATTTTCACTAGCATTACTTCTATTTATCATGGTAACAATCTGTCATTATTTTGTGGACTATCTCTCATACCTTATCAAATCGTTTTTTTGTATTAATCTCTTTGAAATATTTTAAATCTTGTTCATAACCTGTAACCACCATAATTCGTTTCCTTTCCCTATATACATACAAATATACTTGAATGATAATTTGCCTCATTATAATAAGGATTCTTAAGCACACTTTTACTTGGCATCCTTACATGTCTTTACGCCATCCCTTATTCTTAAGGAATAGATGAGACTCCCTTAATAGAGCCCTTCTAAAAAAAATAAAAAAAAATACAACTAATACACTTCTCCCACAAATAATAGGGGGTCTCATCACGAGCCAACCTACCTCTATCATAGTATAATAACCTAAGTGGCATTCCCACTATGGATACCACACTAGGGCAATGGCCTTTTGACTTTTTTTGTCAAAGGACAAGAGGTCTCATCACGAGCTGACTTGTTCACTTAAGTTACAATCTAGTGAGTGGAATTATCATCACCTGGCTACCAAACCAGGATAGTGGTCTTCTCAGGAAAAGATGATTCAAATATTTGTTAAGGATACAGGCTAATCTATGGGTTAAAAGGCAACCATGTCGAGGCTATGGAAACCTGCTGGAAGCAGTGGCTTTGCCTGTGGTATGGAAGTTCATCTAAAAAAACACCAAGTTTCTATGTGTCTCTAGATTTACATTACTCGGTAATGGGGCTATCATTTCGGCTATATTTAATAAACTTGGGAAAAGTAACAACATTATGATATGTGGAATATTTTTTAAATGAACAGGTTTAATTTATTTGGCTTATTTATCCTTAAAACATTTCTGAGTATAGGTATATTTAATTCAAATTTCCAAGAAAAAAGACTATCGTTTAAATGATTATGGTTAATATGCTTTTTGAAAAGAAATTGTATATGATTGGTCCCCATCAGCGGTAGCAGTGCAATTATTACCTCTCACCAGAAATACCTACACTTATTACTTTCACCTATGCTGATAGCCGAGGTCGACCTCTACCATAATGAGGGGAGTGGACGTTCGACAGGTTTTTTGATAAGATTGTAATGATTGTAATAAATGGAAAATCCACATTTTTATACACTCGCCATCTCTGATATTTTCTATTTTTGGTAATATTTTCCCCAAAGTTGGTTTAACCAAGTCTGCAACTAGGAATGATAATCGTTCTCATTTTCTTACAGAATGATGGGTGGTCGAAGTGTGCGCAGGGAACCAACCTTAATATAGGTAACAGAGCAAGCCATAGAAATTATACAGTGCCTGGGGTGGATGGAGTATTTCAACCGGTTGCAAGGCTATGATACGAACATCATGCTTGAATTCTTTCAGAATTTGCAAGGAGAAATCTCCATGGTTCGTGATATACGAATTCTAGTTACTCCAGAAATTGTAGCAAAGGTTACAAGTCTCCCTAACTCAGGCATTTAGTGGATGGGAAGATATACAATGCTCAAAGAAGCTGTAGAATCCTTCGTAGACCCTGGCAAGGAATTGGATAAAAAAGGAAAGGGGCTTAACCCCAACACCCTCAGTGAACCATGGAAGGAACTAGCAGGAGTAATTCAGAGGTACATCACCTGTGATGGGCGATATGATGAAATGTTAAGCCCTAATATTGGCTCATTACCCCTTAATTGGGACATATTAGATTAGTAATGCTATTTTATTTATGTCGGCTTTAGGCCATTAGTTGTAATTTAGATTAGTAATGT
>JZKD02S0995933.1:190804-206336 GCA_000966675.3 Picea glauca
TTCCACTTGGGAAGATGAGTCTTTTATACAGAAGCATCCAGAGTTACTCAAGCGTTGTGGACAACACTTGTCTCAAGGGGAGGGGCATGTTAAGCCCTAATATTGGATCATTATCCCTTAATTGGGACATATTAGATTAGTAATGCTATTTTATTTATGTCGGCTTTAGGCCATTAGTTGTAATTTAGATTAGTAATGTTATTTTAATTATGTCAGCTTTAGGTCATTATTTGTAATTATTCCTCCTAGTCTCCTATATATACCAAGGAGACATTTTCATTTTGAATCATCTTGTACTTGAACATTTAAGTGGGGGTAAAAGGAGGTTTCCCCCTCGAAGAGGCCTGTTATCTGAAATTATCTCTTTTTCAAGGCATTGAGTACTTTTCCTGAGGTTTTTCTATGCTATATTGATGTTTGGTTCTTAACATGTAATCTAACCACGCCACCTCAAACTGCTAGCGGCACTCAAGCAAAGGTTAGTAATCAATCTACATTTTTTTCTAAATGCCATGTTACATGAGGTTGGCGTCAGAACACAGAAGTCCAAGGATCTTGTTACTATTATCAGCCACCATGGATTAGTTAAACTGATAGTAAGTAAGGCCCTGACTCAAACATAATTAACATGGGGGGATCTTACTGCGACCAATAGACCTCTGCAAATGGAACAACCTGAATTATACCATGAAAATACATCACAGGAAATTAAAGAGATACAAGAAGGGGAGACCACTACCCAAACAAAAGTTCCACATCCTCAATTCGAATTTGAGGCAGACCCTGTCCAAATTACAAAGGTTTAGACCTCACAGATAGAGGTGCAGATCTCACAGACAAAGGATCAGACCCCACAAGCAGGGCCACTAACCAGAAAGAGAAAAAGAGCAATGGTTGCTCCTAAATCCCCCATTGAGAGAACGAGGAGAAGAAGATGGACACGAAACCCTGAAGGAATCAAGGACACAACCAAACGGCATGAAGAAATTCACACCATAACAGAGAAACCCTTGTAGGAAAATGCCCAGGGTATTGAGCATATAGAACAAAATTCATAGGGAAATAGTTAAGAAGACACCCAGCCAGCATCAGAGCATATGACAGAACAATTTTTGAAAAGCTATGAGAAAGAAATAGCTCAGGTTTTAGGGAGCCTGGGAGCCTCAATTGACAGAGATAAATCAAAAGAATACCAAGAATGAGCCTCTTCTTCAAATCATGCTGAAACTTTCCTTGATATCGAAATGTCATTTCCTGAGGACACAGCACATGAAGAACCACATCCTGAGGAAAGAAGAATCCCTCTTGAAAATACATAACACTTGGAAGGTACATAAGAATAGCTACCTGCTAATTAGAATGAGGAATACCTTGAGACTCCTCACAAACAGAAAGAAGGAAAAAGCCATAAGAAAATTAGAAAGATGAAAAAGGAGAACAAGTTGTTAAAGAGAAAGGTTAAAAGAGTTGAAGCATTAAAACTGAAGGTTGGAAAACTTAGAGAAATTATTAAATAATTGAGGAAGTAGCTAGAACAAGAAGATAAGGCCCACCAAAGAAAGAAAAACAAAAGGTCTAGAGTGCAGGGAAGAAACCCTCTTCCTAAAAGTGTAGTCACTACAAACTCTGTGGGAACACAGAGAGACCCTGAAGAGATAATAGTAGAGGATACAGTAGCTCAGAATGAGGAGGTAATTCCTTCAAAAACTGTTGATGTTGAGGTATATACATATACCCTAGTCTCGGAGGAAATACCTCAATCCCTAAAGAAATATCTCACCATTAGGAGATTGGAGGAAGAATTGATACACTCCCAACAAAGCTTGATTCAAAGTAGGAACGAATTGATGACTATGGAAGAACATCTAGCATTTCAATATCAAGAACATAATGCTATCATTGATAGACTGGAAATAGAGCTTATACAAGCCCAGGAAGCATTAACTCAATCCGAAGATGAGATGGGAACTATAGAAGAATATCAAGCAGCTCAATCTCAGGAACATGATGTTGTTATTGGTAGGCTAAAGGCAGAGCTAGTACAAGCCTCGGAAGCCTTAACTCAATCTAGAGAAGAAATGATCACTAGGACTAAACATAAAAATGTTGTTGAAAAACTGAAGGATATGTCAGCAACAGAAAGTGAAACATATGTTGAGCTCACCAAAGCCAAAGAAAATATTAAGAAAATGCAAAGGCGATTTGAAAAAGATTTGGAGCAAATCAAGGAGATTTGTAATGTTTACTCTGATGCAATCAACTATAGAGCCTCTGCCACCAATTATACCCTATTATTGTTGGAACGTTACCTGTTGTTAAGGGTAAAATCCATCAGAGCAAGTAAGCCGATTACATTTTCCACTGTCCCTGAGTTCATTTCATGTTTTAGAGAGCAGGAAGAAAAGGTACACTATTTTCTATGTGAATTATACTTCCATAATTTCATTTTAGAAGATGATAGGAAAAATAAACCTGGTCCCTTTATTGGAAATATTCAGTTCCAAGAATTCCTTTCCTTTACTAAGAACCGAGTTAGATGGGGCAAGGCTCACAAGAATTTTATAAAGAGGGAAACAGGGTTAGATCTCTGGATCAGAGGAGAGCCCCTAAAGTCCTATCCAGCCATTATGTGACATAGAACCTTTATGAAAAGGGGGGGGTCAGAGATTCTCTAGCCCCCATCCATCAACAGGTTATCTGTTCAGGCATCATATACTTTAGAGAACTCAAAGAAGAATCTTTTGTTGCTTCTAAGGTGAGATGGGATGCATCCTCCAATGAAGTCAAAATTAGGGATCCCTTCAGGTTCAGGAATTTCTTTGCATCTACCTACAGAGTGGAAAGGTATTCTAGACTGTGCCTGGAGGAAGGACCTGCTTGGATTAGGTGTAGGTATAATCCCCCTATCCTCTGGTTTCCTCCAGAAAGTTACCAGAAGGATTATCAAATTAACAAGAAAAGGGAGGATGTTGCTTTTGAAGAGATCAAAAGAAGTATTGGGTTCAGGATAAATGGTGAACCAACTTTCCCTCCTTACAACATCATTGCTTTACATCTAAGATCTCATCTTGCATGAGGACATGAAACAAGGTAAGTCGGGGGGTATGTTGGGTTATGAAAAAGGTACAAATATCCTCCTTATTCCCATAGTTTGTGATACAATCTTGAGTGGATTTTCTGTTAATTAGGGATCAATAGGATAGAAAATGATTTATATGCCTTCTAGTGATATTATTGAAGTCATGTTGAATAGATTCTAAAATACGGTTGGAATTGTTTGATTTTGTTACAGGATTGGTTAAATATTGTCAAAACCGAAATAGCAAAGGAAATCTTGAAGATGTGTGAGCCATTAGAGGTTAAGGACTTTTGGCACAAAAACAGTTTTAAAGATGATTCGATTTTCTATATTGTAACTTTATAATAGTAAAGCAATCCTAAGGATCTTTTGATCCTCATGATGGCTTGATTTACTTAGATTATTGTATATATAGAGGGTAATAGATCCTGAAAGACAATCTAAGAATTGTGTTCAAGTATTAAGACTCAAAGTTACTCTGCACAAGTCATTTTTGTGAATGATGTACCAGCTATGAAGTTAATAAAATATTTGATCATTTTCACCATTTCTATATACTGAGTTTCTAGTAGCAGTGCTTCTAAGGACCAAGGGCCCAGTCTAAAGGAGCTATTGTTTCAGTTGTAATTGTATCAGTTTGATTTATGTTTTACGATTCAATTCTCTTTCACAATAGTTAGGACGAATGCATAAGCGTGTTAATGATTTCATACGGTTTGCATACAGAATATAGATATTTCTCTTGAGTGTTAATGATTGTTGATTCCAATTTCCATTACTGTAGTTTTCTGCTTGACAGTTCCTCACGTTTTCATACGCACTGTTCCTTTTACTTAAGATTCACATTTGTTGTTCCTTTCGAATAGGTTACAATTTTCATTCCTTTTAGTTAAATTAACAATTGTTGTTCCTTTCTGTTCAGTTTGTTGTTCCTTATGATTAGATTACAATTGTAGTTTATTTCCATTTGAATAATTCGCTATTTCCTTTCCAGCAATTCGATTCCTAGTTAATAGTTATATATGCAAGTATTTACTTAGATTCAATCATTGCTTTTCAGTTAAATGAATTTAGCAGGTTAGCTAGTTCCTTTTCATTTACAGCATGCTAGCAATTAGATTTCAATTCTGTTAAGTAAGATCTTAATCTTAGAATATTTAAATGAACATTTGAGGAACTTGATTGTGGATAAACTCAGGTTTGCTTTAGCTACATAATTTTAGCCTCTACAAGCTATCTACATAGACTTTGATGATGTTCTTGAGATAAAAGATGAATCCTTGGTTTGATAAATTAATGTTAAACTAAGGTTGTTTTTAGGACATATTTAGACCCCAACAGGGGCCAATTGGTCTTATGTTTGTTAACCGTGCATTGCAACATGGTTTTGAGGACATTGTTGACCGCATCTACCTATCTGTTGGACTGAGGGTAGTATGGGGAGGTGAACTCGTGGGATAAGCCTAACCTAGAGGAAATTTTGATGAAAATATCATTCTCAAAGTGTTTCCCGTGATCAGAAACTAACTGTAGTGGGACTCCAAAGCAAGATATGACATGGTTAAAGAAAAAATGCACTACAGTATCAATGGTGTTGTTGAAGGTGGGCATGGCTTCAACCCACTTGGTGAAATAATCGACTACCACAATGATGTATTTGTGTCCATTTCTAGATGGAGGGTTGAAAGTCATAAAGTCTATGCCCCATTTGCAAAAGGGGACGGCAGTAATGACTGGGTGGAGAAGATCGGGTGGTTCTCTTGCTTTGTTGGCATATAGATGACATTTGTCACATCTCTTCAGAGCGTGGATGAAATCATGAAACAAGGTGGGCCAAAAGTAGCCTGCTCGAATGATTTTCTCGGCAGTGGACATCCCTGAGAGCTGGCCACCGTAGGCACTGCTGTGGAAGTCATTCAAGACCCTATCAACTTCATTGATGGTCAAACATCGATGAAGTATGGTGTCGATATAAGATATCATCGATGAGGACGTAGCGAGGGGCCAGGTAGTGAATATGTCAATGATTGTCCTGGGAGAAGTGGTTCCCAAACGTCTGTGTTAAGAGGTAGACAAGGAGATCGTCGTACCAAGGATCATCTGAGGGGATGATCCAGAGATGTTCGTCAGGGAAGTCGGTATTGATAGGAGAACTGGTAGTGTCTGAGGGAAATGTCGTAATGCGTTTGGAAAGGATGAGGGTTTTCTTGCTCTTGGGTGTTGAAAATTCAAGGTCGTACTCCTGAAGGATGACGATCCATCGAACAAATTTGCCATTAATTTTCCGGTGACTGAGCAAGTATTGCATGGGGTTGGAATCTTCTATGACCTTGGTAGTTCAAAGAAGGATGTAATGGTGCAGTTTCTGGACTGTGAGGACAACTACAAGGGAATTTTTTTCGTGATTGTATTTCAAGGGTGTCCCTGAAATATTTTTACTAATATAGTAAATGACATGCTCACTGTCATCATCCCCTAATTGGATGAGAACTACGGCTACTGAGACAGCTGAGGCCGATAAGTATATCATATGGTCATGGTCATAGTCAGGTGGATTAATCAATGGAGAATTGGAGAGGGCCACTTTGAGATCATCAAAAGCAGTTTGGGCATGTTCATCCCATTGGAATAGGATATCATGCCATAAGAGGTGAAGGAAACCATGTGCATGAGTGGTGTAATCAGGGACAAAGCGGCATAAAACATTAGCTTTGCCTTGTAAGCTTTACAGCTGGCGTAAATTCCGAGGGGGGGATTTTTGTGATGGGATGGACCTTGATGGGGTCTATTGTGATGTTTCATTGGGAGACGATGAACCCAAGGAGGCATCCAGTGGTGATGCAGAATACACATTTGAGAGGATTCAAGCGGATGTTGTACTGACGATGTCTGTGAAAGACAATGCGTAAGTCATTGAGATGTTGAGTGTGTTTCTTGGATTGAGTGGTAAGATCTTCCAAGTAGGCGAGGATGATTTGAGCCAGATCATGAAAAATGTATGTCATGGCACGTTGAAAAGTGGCACCAGCGTTCTTAAGGCCAAAAGGCATGTCGCGATATGAAAAATTACCCTAGGGGGTATTGAATGCAGTTTTATATTGATCGGCTGGGTGAATATGAATTTGGTTGTAGCCAAAGAAAGCATCCATAAATGACAAATCCTCGTGGCCAGCACAATCATCGATAATTTGGTCGATAAATAGCGTTGAAAAATTATCTTTGGGGAAGGCGTGATTGAGATCGCGAAATTTTGTACATATGATGATAGTGCCCTATTTTCTGTTAACAGGGATGAGGTTGGAGACCCATGATGTATATGCAATGGGGTATATGAACCCAACAATGTGTAATATGACAATCTTGTCTTTGATGGTTGTCGCTTTGGATGGGTGTAATGGATGTTTCTTTTGTCGTACCGATGTGATATCAGGCCATGTGTCTATATGATGTTAGACCATAGAGGGATCAAGGTCGGGCATCTCTGTGTATGACCAAGTGAAAATGTCCCAATATTATTGGAAGAGAGAATTGTAAGCTATGAGTTCTTCAAGAGAGCATGCGGTGCTGATGGTGATTTCCTCTATGATTCCAGGTTTGATGGAAATATCGATTTTGACGGTGGGGAAAATGTTGGCCATGTTACCTTCTTCAAAAGCATCGAGGGAAGGGATAGGGTTATTGAACTAATCTATATGCCTTGAGGGGATAAAATCTTAGGTTTTGATTGTGTATATGGGGTTTTTTTTGGGAGATGTAAAGTATTCTTGTGAAAGAAAGAGTGCTCTATGATGGAGTGGGTCCCATGGGAAATCGAGGGTAGTTAATTCGTCTTCGTCGCAGTGGAACTGTCGAGGATATAAGGGATCCAGGGGAGTAACATTGGTGATTGTCACCGTGTGGTTGTCTTCTGGTGGTAAAGAAGTAGGGGGAATGACGCAAGGGGGTTGCGATGGTTCGCTCAACATAAACCAAATATCGAGATACTCTAGGTTGAAAATGGTAGTCTGGTGTAAGATTTCCGTGGGGAAATGAATTGGAGAATTGGGGGGATTTGGGGGAAAATCCTCCTCTAGGCGATCTATGAACCATGGAGTAGTGGGAAGTGCCTCAGGCTCAAGAAAGAATATATAAACCATATCAGGAGAGGGAGTAGGGGGGAATACTAGCATCACTGGAGGTGGGGTGATGGGAGGATTGGGAATAAGGGTCAGTTGATGAAGCCTATATTCAATAATCATGGGACATTGGTAGGTGAAATGATCTAGTGATTCACAAAGAGAGAAAGGAAATCTCATTCATTCATTGACTGAGGTCGTGACATAGTGGATGTCAGTACCATGTGTTTGAGATGATGTGGATGGAAGGGGTTCTTGTTGAAATTTTTGGCATATTGCCACTAGCATCTGCCGAAAGTGGGGTAGCGTAGGGAAATGGTGGGTGTAATGGCCATATTCTGAATAGATGGTACATGAGAATTTGGTTCGCAGTCCTTTATTGTCAGTGGTAGTACTAGGTAAATTGGATGAAGTGACGAGCAGTGTTGTCACTCAAGGGATTTGAATTAAATTGTGCAGCTTGGGAAGAGACAGACATTTATTTGTGGGGTGTCTGTCTGTCTCGCATAGTGTGCAAGGAAGCTGAATTCATGGGGGAAGTGGAGCGGTGGGTTATTTCTTCTTCCTTCTACCCCCAGCTATAGTAGTGGTGCTAGCGAGTGGGGGTGAGGGTAGTGTGGTTGGAGTAAGGATTCAAATATGCATCGATATTCCTTTAGTTTGGGGAGAGAGGGATGGTTCAGGGACCATTGCAAGTGGATGTATATACCATACTAGAATTTCCATCACCATATTGGGAAGGGTAGGTGTGGCGGCTACCTAGAAATCTTGTACGCATGGTGGGGGGTAAAAGAAGGGGATTTGAGTAATGGATTGGGGGACTATCTCCCAAACTAGGATGTGGCCCTCGAGAAGGGTAAAATTAGGAACAGGTGGAGCTAAAGAGTTCTCAAGGGGTCCCTGAGGACGGAGCTCTACAACGAGTGGGATGTTAGATAGTAAGGAAGCCTCTGTGGGAGGAAGGGTATCTCTAGTTTATGTTCCATTGGATGAGATGACACATACTTGTGTTGAGGGATGTATGAGTGGAGGTGCTCCATGGTATATTCCTAGCAAATATGTGTCTTTGAAAATTTCAAGACCCATCACGATGAGTGGGTAGGCATCGAGATTAGTGTGGAAAAAGGGTAGGATATTATCGATGTTGGGGGAAGGGTTGGACTCATAATGTGACACTTGGTTGATGGTGACTATATTCCTATTGTGGGGGAACATCATTGTGCAAAACACAGAAGAGGCCACAACCTTCAGAGAATACATGTAGCTATGTCCGAACAAGATGTTGTAATCGAGCGGAGCATCGATAAATTCAATGTTAATGAGGATAGTCTTTCCCCCGAGTTCAATGGAGACATTTTGAAAGATCCCTTAAGGGGAGGATGATTATCCATCATAAACTCTCAAAGTGATGGCGAATGGTATGAGCTCAGGGGAGCCAAGTTTTTGCCATATGGTTTTGAACATGATGCATGTGGATGCACATTCATCAATGATTCAATGATGAACTGTGATGTTCTTGATTTTAACCAGTATTTGGAAAGAGACCAGAGCGGGGAGACGGGGTTCCCCACTATCAAGATCAAAGATGATGAGTCGAGTATCGGCAGGGTCAACTTCCCCTAGGGTGGAAAGTAATGACTTTCGTTGAGTAGGGAATGTTTGAAGGACTTCTAAAACTGACATGACAGCAGGTGATTATGCCAAGTCATTGACCAGACTATAATTGTGTGTCGCCCTAGCCTGAGGGTTGTTGATATTCCGTCGCAATGGGATTCAAGGAATATGAAGGGGTGTTTTAGTATTAGGGCGAGGAATCGTCAAAGGTGGGCCAGTTGTGACTGGAGCTACTTATAAGGTAGTGGGAACATAATTAGGGGGTGTGCTGTATTGACAACTGCGTGTTTGTAGGAGAACTTCTTCCTCACTAGTGAGGAGGATAGTGTGATCTGCAAGAGTGTCAGGGTTTGGATACTATCCCATATGTGGTGGGGCGGGATGCATCTCATGTTGGGTGTTCATCACCCCTTGGTATGGAATGGGGTTTTGTAACACGGCTAGGGGGGTTTTCTGCACATATGGTTGTGGGGCTTGCTGGGGGGCAGGTGGTGCTGGGGGACGTGGTCCATTTCCAAATTCTTTCATTCGTTTAAAGTCAGTGATTTGAGGGAAATGGTGGGTATAATGGCCATACTCACCGCAAAGGGCACAAGGGAAGTTTGTCCAAATATTGTTTTTATTCTTCCTTTGGTGTTTGTTGTTATTGCCCCCTTGGGGGTTTTGGTTCCCCTAATTTTGGTTTCCCCCAGAAGGTTAGTTCTGTTGGGGGCGATTCCCTCCTAGTCCTATATTATTATTGTTTCAGTTGTTTCCTTTATTTTTGGCATTATTCGACTGATGGGTCAGATTTTCTGTATTTAGTTGTTCAAAATTTTGATATTGTTGAATGGGAGAGGGCTAAACAAAGTTAACCCCAACATGTGGGTGTCCTTGTGGTGGATCCATGGGCTGCGGAGGGCCAGGAAATGGAAATTACAGATTATTTTGTGGAAATTATCCATAGGGTACATAGGGAGGTGTAACTCTTTCACTAGTGCTTAGGGTGTAAGCTGAGGTAGAGGGGTTACCAGAACTTGGTTGGACAATAGGGCGTGTTGTGGGTGTCGACGATGGTCCACTTATGGGTGGAAGAAGGGAAACAGGGTAGGGTTTTTTATAAGGGGGAGGAGGATAATAAGGGGGCCCTCCATATACCAACGGATATTGAGGTGTTCCATACATAGGTGGTTGTTGGGGGCATGGATTATGGTGTGTTGTGGTACCAATCAATCCATCTACTGAGTGAGACATCCCAGGTTTGTCCTGACTAAATGGTACGGGTCTCGGGGCGTCAGGTAGTACTGTATATAAGTATCTTGACTGTCAATAAATGATTTCAAACTGTTGATCCTTTCCGATGGATTCTTCTTCAGACTCGAGAAAGGTGGCAACCACATCTTTGGCAAGGAGGGAAACAAGTGATTTGAGAAACCAATTGAGGCATTGTTTCTTGGTGGCTTCATCTTTGCATAGACTATGTCACCAACGCCATTCATGAATGTGGTCAGCGATATGTGTGCCAGAGGTTTTTTTAAACTCTGAGAGCAGTTCGAGACCATTGTCATGACGGATTGGTAGTTGAAAGAAGGTCAAAAATTCTTTGGCCAAAGATTCAAAAGTCACATGGGACCCAAATTTCTCTTCTACATACCACTTGGTTGACAGGTCGGTGAGCGTGTATTGGAATAACCTCAATCATACAGAGTCATCCATGATGTTGTTTGAAGAACACCATAAGTGGAAGGTCATGATATGGTTGGATGGGTCATCTCCCACTTTTCCTTAAAACTTTGGGATGTCTAAAGGTAGTTTGGTAGGCATTGTAGGCCATGTGGGGTCATGCAATAAAGGATCATTAGTGAGCTTAGTCAGATCCGGTATGTTGAGTGAAGCCAAGTAGGGCATCTGGGATGGGAGTGGAGGATTATTTCTAGCCATGATGTGAGTGTTTTGTGTACCTTCTCCTTGAGGGGGTTAGGCGGGGTTGTACTTCCTCCTTGGGAAGAATTTTCCCCCCCGCTTCCATGTAAAGGAGAGAGAGTGGACGGTTGAAGTTGGGAAGTGGACCCAAGTAAAGTGGAACCAAGCAAAGCAGATCCCAAGACACTAGCACTCACCGGGGTGTGAGAAGGTGGATTTCTTGAGTTTGGAAGACTTCATAGGAGAAATACATCCACCCTCTAGTGGACAACACAAGTGGATCCTCATTGCCACCGACTAGTTCACCAAATGGATTGAGGTTGTGCCCACCAGGAATGCCACTGACAAGGTAATCATGAATTTCCTAGAAAATAATATTTTTTCCAAATTTGGTTGCTCCAGTAATCTTGTAACATAAAATTCCCAAGAATTCAATTCTAAAGCCATGATTGACTTCTGTGGCAGTCACAACATTTCCTTGAAACATTTGACACCCTATTACCCTCAGGGAAATGGCCTGGCAGAGTCATCAAACAATACTCTCATAAGGATCATTAAAAAGTTGTTCACTGAAAGAAAAACATCTTGGGACTCTAAAATCGAATATGCCTTATGGGATGATAGGATCATCACTAAGAAGTCTCTAGGAACCTCACCATTCCATCTTTTTTATGTCATAAACTTTGTTTTTCCTACTCAACTCAGTATACCAATCCTGAAATTCTTATAGGAGGATATTGAGGAGCCCAATGACATCCAACAGAGGATCTTCCATATTATAGAAGTTTAGAAAAGAAGAGAAGCACTTGATCAGAGAATAGAGGCATGCCAGAGAAAGATCAAATCAACCTTTGATAAGAAAACCAAGGAGATTTTTCAGGAAGGTGACCTAGTTTTGAGGTGGGATGCCAGAAGGGATGACAAGTCCAAGCATGGTAAATTCGAAAACCTTTGTTTTGTCCCATTTAAGGTTGTTGAAGTTCTGAACAACAACACATTCATCCTGCATAATCTAGATGATATAGAGATCTTTGGAGGCCTAGTAAATGGGCCCTTCCTGAAACACTATTTTGTTTAAGAATGGGGGGAGGTCCCTCTTGTACCATAGACACTCCTTGATTTATTGCTTTTGATTAGTTAGTTGTGTGGATAGAGACTCCATAGCCCAATAAGGCACTGAGGTGCAGTTTCATCTTTTAATTCAATAAAATGCATGGTTAAGGTACAGTAACAGATACACAAGGATAACAAATAGAAATGAGGGTAAGTGATAAAAGGTAAGAGCAGTTATCTAATATCAAGAAACCTATATACAGTTATTAGCACCTCACAACGATGAGTTATCCCTAGTTGGAGCCAATGTTGTAACCTAGGTCTACATCCCCTACCTTTCCTCTCTTTTTCCCTATGCCTTCATCAATTTTTCCTCTTCTGGTTGGTTAAGACATTTTCCCATTACTAAGTGACTTGGTTCTTATTCATTTCTTTTTGGTTTAAGTCTCTTGCGCGTTTCTGTTCTGTTTTTCTAGAAAGGATGAAATATATGTTGGATTTGATTTGAATTACCTGTCATCCTATTTTCCATTGATCTAGCTCACCATAGGTCAACCAAGCCTGCTTATATATGCAGGAAACACCTGTGGACAAACACATCCATTCAAAATGGTCATTTTCAGGCTAGGATTGCTGAAATGACTAGAGAAATTTTCAACGGTAAAGATTCACCAAGCAAATCATATCAATGGTTTTCACCCATTCGGTGGTTCAGAATCGCATGGATTTTAACACCAAGAGTCATCCGAAGACCAGAAGTCCCGAAGTAAATCTAGACCATCCATCAGAGGGGACACGTGGTGACAGATCATTCACTTCATAGATTTACCTCCGAGAGATTTTTCATGTTTCACATTTGAAACACACGAAGCCCAAAAGTCTGAAGTGAATCTAGACATTTGATCCCAAGTCAATGAGAACCGTCAATCTTTGTAGCAGGGAAATATCATAGGAATCACAGATCGTCATCAGATCGATGATCACGCTTCCTTTTGTGGGGACGTAAACTTCTCGACCATTAATTTTCTTAAGTGGTCCTGCAATTATAACCATGGTATTTTGGGAGGATAAATGGTAGCTTGTGGTGGATTTCGGGCCCAAAGGCAATCTGGATCCAAACCACCCTCAACAACTCCCGTAATCACGTGCCTAAATGACATGAGATAATTATGTCACCTCCCCTCATCCCACTCACTACTCTCAATCCTCTCACCACTCGACACTTGTCCTCTATTAACCCCCATGCTAATCTCCATCGATGGTGGTCCACCTCTCCAGATCAACGGTCCTTGTCGCAACTCGAACCCCCCCGACCATTCTACATTTAACGGTGGGGGAGATCCGAGCAAGTATTTTTCCCATCGCATGCCCTACCTAACGTGGTGGATCCTCAATTAATTGGACCCCCCCTTTCTAATCCACTTACCTCCTAACCCCCCCTCCAAGTACCTCCCAGGTTGTTTTCCAATACCGCCCCCTCTCGCCTTTCACCACCTATTCTCCACTCACTTCCCAACCTATCTACTCCTCCTCTCCCTACATGCCACTTGTATCCTTCACTACACATCGCCAATTCCATACTCTTGATACCTCCATCATATTCACACCTCCTCTCACTTTGAAATTTGTCTTCACACGTCATCTACCCTCACGTTCATTCATCCCGTCTCCTGATTGGATGCTCACCTCCACATCTCCCTTCATGCTCGATGGGCTGACAACCATCCCAGTGAAGCTATTTCATAGGTACATATGGCATCTGACGGGTTCAATACAGAGTGTGCTTGGCTTTCGAAATCTCAGGAATAGACAAAGAGCTAAGTCTCAGTCATAGGTCTACGCAAATTAGTTCTAAAAACACTTCAACAAACTTTGTTGATGTAGTTGGTTATCTCCAGTGGCATCCAAAAGCTCAAAAACATGTTGTCATTCAACACAAATCTCTTCTTTGTCACTCTGAGGCCTATTTTCGGCCACTCAGTTCCTCCAGCACATGCATCAGTTTTGTCGCAGAGACAGTTGTAGTTTTATTTGATTAAGTCTAGCATTTTCCTAGATTAGATGCAAGAGTGGTCTTCTATGTGTGATAAGAACCACGCTTGATGATTAAGTCCAGTTTCTTAGTTAAGTTAATTATTTGATTTATGAACAGTTCCCTAAATTTAGGACTCAGTCCCTTAAGGAAGAGAGCCTCTGCAACTCTTTTAAATAGTTATTTTTTGGATATTGTAGAGGTCAGATGTTTTGAGGAAAGAATAGAAATACAACATATTGGTTGGACCCATTTTATGCATGGATTAAAGATCTCTATCTGGTGAACATATTCTTGATGATAGTGTTCCGTTCAAATCTTCATGTGTTTTCATTATTATCTTGAATGCAGTTTTTTATTTGTGCTACGTACATTTCATTTCCTTTCAGCTATTGTAAGACTTATTTTTAATAATATGCATCTTGTCAAATAGCTAATGCTTTGGTGAAGATTTTTTTTCTGCAACCTTTGGGAGTTATTGTGTTTTGATACATGCTTGATGTCTTGAAATGATATTTTAAGTATTGAACTTCATGCAACAGATTATTCATTGAGTAGTTTGTTGTTTCCCTCTATTTTATATTATTTCACTAGTCTGTCATTAGTATGCCATCAGCCAAGGAGGGCCCCCATCCATATCATTCTTCCAACCAAACCTTTTCTTTTTCTTCATAGAATAACCCTCTGACCAACCAACAAAAGAGTTAAAACAAGAAATCAGTCTAAACTGATAGGTGGCCTAGCTTTTCCCTTTAGCAGACAGGTGTAGACATTAGGACCAACATTCACCATAAAATGCAAGTGGTATATCAATGTAACATTATCATCCAATAGTTGCAGAGTAAATAAACAATGAACAAATGAGAAATCACACACATACACAGTACACTAGTGTTTTACGTGGAAACCCAAAGTGGGAGAAAACCACAAAATGTTTTTTCTTATATGTATTTAAGAATTACATTCATTGGAAGCACCAACTTCCTTTGTTTTCCAGCTACAACTGGAAGGAGGCTCCAAACCCCTAGTTTATTAGGCTACAACCTGAGGGAAGCTCCAACTACCCAATTATGTAGCTACAACTAGAAGGAGGCTACAACCTCCTATGTTCTCTGGCTATAACCAGAAGGTGGCTACAACCACCTGTCCTTTCCCCATCCAACCTCCCTGACGTATAAGTAGAATGATGGAACCACTTTCACACTATAAATGTGAGATATATTGTTGTAAACCTGTACCAATCAACCTGTACCTCAAACTGTACCATGAACAAGTGCATCAACCATGCACCAAACCTGTATGAATAACCTGTCACAAAAACCTATCCAAACAACCTATCAAAACAACCCATCTCATCAATCTTATCAACCAAATCAGATCTACTCACCAAGATCAATCATGAAGACAACTCTCAAATATGTGCATCAACCAAGCATAACACAAAAAACTCATAATCATCACCAAGATCAATATGTGATTCTAATAATATACAAATACAAGTATGCTACATCATCCATAAATCATGTGTCAACAATACTACTAACAAGTTCCTCCAAGCATGTACCAAGTATGTACCAATAATGCATCAACTACTCATCAACTATGATTCATCAAGAAGTAAAAACATCATCAACTATACACCTCATGTATGTGCCAACTCATCAACTACTTGTCCCAACCATGTACCCAACATGTACCTCAACCAAAATCCCTCATCAATTTCATCATCCAAATCTG
>JZKD02S0995933.1:206386-235461 GCA_000966675.3 Picea glauca
TAGCATTTTCATCAAACTTTACTTTAGTCTCACATGACTAGTTTTGGATTATTCAACAACCCTAACTTGAAATAATCATAACTATGTACATGTAATGAATAAAGATCTGAAAATATTACACAATGTTCTTCAATGTGTTTTATGCAATTCCTTCAGGTGTCACTACTTGGAACCTCTCAAAAAAGGAGTTATAGAAAAAATGGTATACGTTGTTGAATTTTGGCTTATTCTAGAGAGTGAACTTGTAGAGCATGCCCCGCGCGGAATATTTGTTGTATGGATATGGAAATTGTAAAAAGAATACTACAGACTATAATCTAACCAACATATTTGGTATTACTAAATTTGGATATGTTATGAATAAGTTATGACGTTTTTACCCGAAACACTTGTTTTAGATTAGTTTCAGGACTAGCCACAAACCCTATTTTCCATGGAGTGTAACTCCAAAAATACAATGACCCACAAGATGAAATTTGCACCACATCTACTTGGATATGTTTCCTCAATGACCTCCCAATTTCACGGTCTTAATCATTCTATAAAAAACATTATTGCGAAAATGGTGAGATGACCTGTAAATAACATACCTTAGAAAGGATCATCAAAATAATTTATCCTCCCTTGAATTTCAACCTTCTTTACTTCACCTTCCCTCTGAAATTTGGCTTAGATATCATTTGGTTACCTCAGTCACCTATAGATATTCAATATCCTCAAGTGTGATTAAAATGAGAGATCCTTGCCTCTTATTTATACTTTCATGTGGCTTTCTCAAGGGGTTACCTTTTAACCATATTAACCAACTTTCCTTATTTTAGGGTTAAGCCACTTCTAACCACTTGTCAACTTAGTAATTTCTCCATTAAATTTCCAACACTATGCCACATATATCAAGTGGTACAACATCCAAATCCACTTCAACAATCAACTTTGAAGCGATAGAAAATATTATCCTACATTGTTTGGTGACATAAATATTTTCTCTATCACATTCCCAACCAAGAGGATAAGGCTTCGGATGTGGTTTCATTTCAAGACCCATCATCTTGACAAGTGCTTCAGATATTAAGTTTACTTGGGTACCCAGATCAAATAACGTATCTATATTAGTATGTTTAGATACAACTCTTATGTGAAATAATTCATTCCTCTTTCATTCATCAACATGAGATTCATTATTGGAACTTGAACTAGCATGAAGAGAATCTTTAACTTGCACTCCAACCACTGTGATCTTTCCTTCATCTCCTAAATCGGAACCAAGATCTTGTTGCACTATAGCAACATTTTTTTTCTGCCCCTTTCCACCAAACTGTTTTGGTTTCTTTTCTGGATGCAGTTTCCAACAGTGTTCTTCATCGTGACCACTCTTCTTGCAATGAGTGCAATATGGTTTTCCTCCTTCTCTCGTCAATATGGTGGTCTTCTTGTCCTTCCTTTTAAAATTCTTAAAAGTATTATGTGGGATATTGGAAGCTCTCTTTGTGGCATCTTCTTGAACATGTTTCCCCATGTTCTCAAGGTGAGTGGCTTGCACACAAACTTCATCAAGACTAGTGGGGTTAAACAAGAGAAAAGTATGACAAATATAACTATGAAGTGCACCAATATACTTCATTAAATTTTCATAAGAATCCAAAGGAATGTTCAATGCAAGAGCTTTCTTCCTAAATTCTTCTATAAAACTTTGTACGGTTTGACCTTTACTTTTCCTTAAAGTTTTCCATTCCATCATTCCTTTATGTAAATACCCTAATGGATAAAATTGTTTCCTTATCGTTGATTTAAATTCCGACCATGAGGAAAGAAGATTACCACACTTACTCTTGTCCTGAATATTTCTCTCCCACCATACGAGAGCAGTGCCTTCCAACCGAAGAGAATCCAATTGCACTTCAACTTCCTGTTCATCAATATGTTGGACACGAAAATACACTTCAACCTGTTGGATCCAATTAACTAGATTTTCAAGATTAGCATCTCCATTAAACATAGGTAAAGAAAATTTTACATCAAGCTTTAATAATGATTTCTTAAAAGAGGATTTATGGCTAGAATGATGAGAATGATGAGAATGCTTAGAAGAAGAACTAGAACTTGGAGGTGGATATGGAGGCTCAGGAGGATCTCCTCCAGCCCCTTGGTTTACCAAAGCATCATGATTTGCATGTGCTTCATTTTTCTTCCCTTTCTTCTTCATCCTCTTCTCGTAATATCCATACATTCATTCGACCATTTCTTACATGTGATAAAAGACCATGTGAAAGTTTTTCTCCTGTTCATCACGCTTGTCCTCTTCTGCCATTTTCTTCCTTCAGGATGCACGACCAACTTCGGGATCGAAAGTCTTAAGAGTTCCTTCTCCCTTCTTATGCTTGGCCCTAGTGAGAATTCACACTCAACAATTCAAGTCAAACATGACTTCTCTGATACCATCATGATTGAGATATTTTCATTGTGACTTATAAATAATTGCATTAAATGAGCATAAATTAAAGTGCACCATTAAAGAAGGGAAAAATAAAAAATGAAGAGACATAAGAATCAGATCTGAACACAAAAACTTGATAACGGAGTTTGTCCCTAGTGGACTATGTCTCCAGGTCCTGCTCTCAAATGGGTATGCTCTTTCATTAACTCAACAAAGAATTTGGAAAAATACATAAGTATACCTCATTTTGAAATCAAGCTGCAGAAATAATGCTCAAATTAGAAAACAAACAACATCACTGAATTCATGGCGTCGAATTACCCAAAAACAATTGTCTCCATGCATCGATCCGACTCTGGCACTCCCTGGCCCAAGCAGAATTCTATCTCGATTTATGTGCCCTCTGCAACCTGCAATGATGATTGTACTTTTCATTGAAATGAGTGCATGTATGGTCATATGGCCCACACTCCTCCTCCTTTGTGGTTGGGTGGATGCACCTTTTAATAATAAAATAGGGTTTTTTTACCATGTGGTACCCACGACCTATTGGTTAGGGGCAGATGTATTAAGGCATTGGTTATGGTAGATGTCCCAGGGTCAAGCCCCGCAGACTCTCCTTTTGGTTTGGTATTGTTATATTGGATATATATGTATTGTTCTCGTTCCTCTATTCTGGCGGTGGCTTTAGAACCATAACAATGATATAAAATTGTGGCTATAGTCCCTATCTATTTTTTTTCAAATTTCGTTCACGTGATGTCCCTGTGCATTTCTCGCCTTCCATGTGGTAGCCCTTGATTGTGCCATGTGGCTGCCTCTCATTGGACCACGCTACCCCCTTCCAATTCAGCATTCTACATCATCCGTATGCATTGTATGGACTTCCACATGGAATGATCTGATTGGTCCACAAATCGATCCAAAACGCCAAAAATCAGGTGACATGTGGTAGCCTCTGGTGCTTCCACATAATCATGCTGACGTCAGCATGCCACATGTAACTTCCCTGCTCCTGCCACATGTATTGTATAGACTTTGATGTCATCTATACGAATGTTGACATCGGCAATATGGATGTTGACTCATACCCTGCTGACTGGGCTAGGTTGACCAAAATTTGACTGAACTATCTTTCAATATGTAACTTCGTTTGACGAGCCATTTACGTCGTTAGAAATCTTGTGACGCTCTCTTCACGATCATGCCATTTTCACTGAGTTTTTGGATCTTTTAATTTTCTTCCCTTTCTTTGTCTGCTGGATCCATTATGAGCGTCATGAGTTTCCTATGTGAGTTTTGAGTTGTTCTTAGCCTTCTCTGGATCCTTTTTGGATCACCACACTACACACTTTACCTCAACATACTCATATATCGTACCCTTTACCTTACACTTGGTTTATTTTTCATTACTTATTAACCCATTGGTTTGGAAAACTCGTAATATCCCATACCCCCTTTCACACTTAGATTATTTTTAAAATCCATTGATGGAATCCCTCCTTATTTCTCCCTTCCCCCTTTCCCTTTCCCCTCACTTTTCTTCCCACCCACCACACTCATATTTACCCCCCACCTCACCTTACGTCACCCTCCCCACCTCCGCTACCCTTATTTATCCCCTTTCCTAACTCACCTCACTCCCTTACCCCCTCACTTCCCTCACTCCCCAACCCGCCACACTCCATTTCCCTTACCTCAATCTCTCCACACTTCAGCGGGGGGAACTCACCTCATTCCTCACCCACCGACCCTCTCCCTAAAAACTATCCCCCTCACTTTTTCTACCTACATTATCCCTTTCCCTCACTTACATTCTCACTTAATTCTCATTCACTCTCCCACTTAATCCCAAACCTTATTTTTATTATATAAACTCCTAACCAATAATATTGTTCCACATGGAAACCTGTGAAGAGATGACAAGTGGCAGACCACAATTGGATGACATGGCATGATATTATTGGTGATACATGGAAGCCCACTATTGGATGAAATGGCATGATCTTATTGGTTATGCATGGTAGCTCATGGAGGGATACACTTGGCACATTATTAATGGTGCCACATGGTAGATTTTTATTGGACATACATAGCATATATATATATATATATATCCAACCACGTGAGGAAATGTAGCAGACAATTAAATTGTGACGTGTGGAAATAATTGAGTGGATGACTCATATGATGACTAGGCATGGTTAGAGTTTGACTTGGCATGCAAAATTATATTTTATTTGTCAATTTTATAAGGGAGGTCGAGCTCTCAAAGATCCATATCTTCTCTTATGCTCCTTAAAAAGTGTATGAAACACTTAATATTATATACATTAAGACTCTTAATATCCCAATGCATGTGGTATTAACATTTTTGAAGAAAAATTTGAATTCATAAGAGAAACAAAAATGAAATTTAATCCAAGGGTTGATATTATCCCAAGACCTTTGATCGACAACCCCTGAGTCATGAACTTCTGAAGACCATAACTTGAGCTATGGGAGATGAAATTGTGAAAACTTTATACCATTAGAAATTTATTTTGACGAAGAATATGATGGTATAGGTTAGAAGGGATGAAATTGGATAAATTTTTCAAAACAGTTGAAATATCAGTCAACTTCATTTTTAATGGATCCGCTTGACAACTCAACTTCACAAGATCATATCTTGAGATCCGGACGACGGATTTGGGAAAAATTTATATCGTTAGAAAGACAAGAAAATAAATATCATATTTTGAGTGATTTAAATGGATAAAAAATTAATTATTCTATCCATAAAATCAAAACACAGTCATATTCTTTTAAATGCAAATTAATTAAATTTTGTAAATAAAATTTTAATTAAAAACTTTTATTAAAAAATGAAATGGGACCCATTTGAAAGATGTGGATATTAATTATGTAAGTTCATTAATTAATAATTAGTGAGGAATTAATTAAAGAGAATTCTTTAAGAAGAAAAATGTACAGGAAATTGAAGAAAGGAAAAACCCTAACTACTCAAGTAGTTAGAAGATCTAATTTTAAAAAGGGAAGAAGCACTTCATTAGGGATCCATAATCAAATTATCAGAGGGGTAGGGGAATAATATCATAAGAATAATAAGGTACAACCATGAATATACAGAGAAGATTATGATCAATGAAGAGAAAAATCCATCTTCTCCACTCTTTTCCTTCTTCTACACCATTTCTCATAGCTTTATGCTTGAATCTCTAAATTGGGCATAAGGATGAGTTCTTGAGTGTTCTTCCTGTATTCTTCAAAAAAAATTTCTTATATTCTCATGGATTTTTTACATCCATACATATGAATGTCAAATATTTTGTAATAAAGAACATCTTTCATGAATTAAGCTCCACAAAGAATTACTTCTGGATTGATTTCAATTGTATGTTGTAACTTTGAGTTTTAAGTATGAGATATTTGAAATTAATCTATCAAATTCTCTTTTCATATTCAAAGTGATTCTCTTTAAAATTCTTTGAGACGAACAAATTATTCTCTCTTATTTCCTGTGAAGAAGATATGTATGCATTTGAATGTGATTAAGAAGATTGTATATGTGATGTTGATCACAAAGAAATTTTGATATTGAAGCCCTCCTTCAATATTTTTATTGTTGAAATACTTCTTGTTGCATATAAAGATCATATTAGGATATTGAAGAACAATTTTATTGAATAAATTCAAGAAATAAAGATCTAGGGTTGTTTCCTAAGTATCCTCCTAATCCAATATATTCAAGATATATCTTTTAGCCAAAGAGTAGTACCACCTCTTTAAAAATGTAGGGGAATTCATATCCTCGTGAGGTTTTTGTTTCAGTATTAACAAATTCAAACACCAACATGACCATGATTATATCACTCATGAGCATGGGTATGCCCAAATCAAGAAGAGAATACTCTTACTTGATTTATGTTGATGATTTTGTTCTTGGATCAGTTGTTTGGGAACTTTTATTGGGATTTACATCAATGCATCCTCACCTCTCAGAGTTATAATGTATTTTGGCCATTAGTTGTTCTTCTAACCTCATACATTAGGGGGAATTTGTTATACAACAAATTGGCTCACCAATTTTCATTTGTGAGATGGCCTAGTCCATTCCCTAGATTGCAAACTTAAATCCCATTCTCCTTCCTCAAAATCATCTAAAAAACAACACTTTTTTTTCCCATATGCTATTCACCCATGTTAAAATTTCATATATATGCTATTTTCTAGTTTACAAACTGTGTATACCCTGAATATTTTGAAAAAATGGAAACATTCCACATTTTTAGATGGGCTTTTTAGTTTTTCTTGTTCCCAAACTTCCCTTGGCCCATACACAATGAAATATAACCATCTCAACCTATTTTGGATGGTATATAAGCACCTATGTGGGTATGGATGAGATGAGACAACCTTTGTGCAAGATTATGTTGATGATTTATAAGATTCCCTATTTCCCTTAACCTATAAGTAGCATCCCCTAATCTGGAAACTTGTTTTCTAGCATTCCTTTTTCTCTCATATGTGAATGTAGGGTGTGTTCCTATCCCTTGTGGATCATTCGAGGAAGAGCCACTTTGCTAAGTTGATTCTTGAAGGGTCTAGTGGGGGAACTTATGCAGTTGGATTTGAGGAATTGTCAGTAGTTAGCATAAGGTTTTAACTACCTACTTATATTGTTTCAATAAAAGAGTTCTATTTCCCTCCATATATGGGTAATTGTTTTCAATCTATTTATATATGTTAACTTGCTTTACATATTTAAATTTACAAATTACATGTATAAATTGATTTCATAACTACCTTTTTGCAGTATATACTTGAACTCCTTTTGCATGTTGGTACAATTAGATATTAGGAGAAATAAAAGGTTGAGAGCAAGGAACTACATCGAATGTTGGATACAAGATATGAAGTATTATATTCCCTCTTCCAACTAGTTATTTTATTGCAAGTTTGGATGTGTGAGGGTAGGTTTTGTATTTTAGATATGGTCATTCTCAATTGTGACATAGACCCAAGGTCATAGGGTAAAAATCATATAAAACCTACCCCCTTAGAGAAGACACTAGTCTATGGAATCAAGATAGCATGAACGTTCAACTCACCATTATGAAAACATGAAGACAAAACTAAATCATATTGCAGAAGTCTAAAGATTACAATAAAAATGGAATGTAATTGCTAGATTAATTATCCTCCCCCCAACTCTAGGGAAGATGAGGTTCTTATGCAATACATAGATGTCTAAAATAACACAAAGAGACGAATGGGAAGCCATGAGAATCGACTATTCATCTGTTTACATTGATATTGTGAAATTTTAGTAAAATTTGGGTCAATGCTGACTCGGTAAGCAAACTAATTTCTCCTTTAGTCACCCACTTGCCTCTTGTTTCCTTCCTGTGTGAAGATCGTTTCCTAATATCAATGCTAGATTCGAAATTGCAACAATGCAGAGTTCATGATAAAGAACCACATGTTTCTCTCAAATTGTAGATTGTTTTAGAAAACATTCCACTTGAGACTAAATTTGATGTGCTACAGACAAAACCCATGTCACATAGTTTTCAAAATTCATCATCATCTACTCTGAAATTGGGACGAAAGTTGTTTGTTTCAAAATTGTTGCTAATTTAAGTCCATACCCTTATCTCATACTGGAGGTCCATGCGTGTGATATGGGTAAGGTTTGATCCACCCAGATACATTTCTTCGATCTTACGAACAAAACCATGTTTTGTATTTCCATGTGGAGGTGCACTGGTATACCAATCTTGGAATTGTATCAATAGTGTCATATTGTGCTTGGAGTCGCAACCATGGTGAGAAATTTCATCCATTGTCAGAAGTTGCAGGTTCTAAAAGATAACCACTGTAATTTCTCTATATAGAAATGTTAGTGCATGATTGTAACAAATTCCTTAAGAAATATGAAATAATAGTATAAAAATGGCATATGGGGAAAGATTCATACCTTAATGAAAAGTGAGTCAAAGAGGATAATGAAAGTATAAAAAATGAAGTTATTAATGAAAAACGGTGAGCAAAAAGGTATTACATGGGTGGTGAAATTATGTCAATTTAGGCACCCATCATCTCCCCTGGCCAAAAATTGTTGCATGTCCCCATGTAACCAACAATAACTTAGTGTTAGAGAAGTCAGGGTGACCCTGGGGGTCAATGATACCACAAATTACCTCTTCTACTGCCTCCTTCTCTTCATTGATAACTTGTTCTGTTGGAGCTCCTTTGTTTTTTCCTTCCTCTATCTCTGTTGAACTAGATTTATCAATTACCATAAAATGTGTATCCTGAACAACTACTTCTCTTTGTCTCTTTAAGTTAATCTCTTTCTTGTGAGCCAGTGAAGGGTTCCCCTGCATCAAAAGGACTTGTTGCAGGGAAACCTGATTTCTCTAGGTGATGATTTTGATAGAATATAACACTCCTTTCCCAATGGAACCCTAAAACCTATTCAAACAATATCTTCAAAAGTAGCTCTCAAGTGATTTTTAGAAATTTTGATGGAGTTGTAACAATGTGTTATAGTAGCTGCTAAAGTAACAACATAGTTGAAAATGTGGCATTTGATGCAAATAGTGATTTGGAATCAAAATATTTTTGGTGAGTATATATAATGCCTCTTCCTCCAAAAAATCACGACAACCTAGTGCACCAATCTCAAGATACATACAAATAAGATGTTACAGGAAAGTAACAACAAGTGTTGTATCTGTAAATGTTTTAAACCATTTTATCACAAAATACAAATTGGGTTTTTTTGAAATTTTGTGAGCATATTTTTACTATTTAATTTCTTCTTCATACAAAAAATCAGAGCCTTTTGATGCATGGACTTTTCGATAAAAGGAAATTGGTTGTAGGTGACAGTGGCCACTTTCTCGAAATACATGAACTAGAATTACCTAAAAAAAATTGTTTCTTGTTCCTCTCATTGGAGTGTTTTATGGAAATCACATGTACAGTTTGTGAGAAATGCTCAATTCAATTTATGCATGTTTATAAATGTGAATGAGTGAATATTGAGAGATTACCATGAACCTATTTTGTTTTTCCTTGGAATCCTGATCCCATTTTCCCACTATGATATCCCATGAAGTGTAAAGGAACCCCTATACACAACATGTCCTTATGAATATTCTATGAAAAAATGTGTTTTCTTCTTTTGTTCATGGTTCTTGTGGAGCAACAACATTACTTTTTCTTCTTACTATTGGTTCTTAATTTTTCCTTCTCTTTTGGATTGGAAATTATTTCATCAAGAGTTCCTCTTTGTTGATTTAACAAGAGGCATTGGTTTCTGTTTGAATTTACGAGAATAGTTTTACTCAAATGTTCTTATTGTTGTACCAATGAGAACTTCTAATTCTTCTTTTGTTTTTCCATATTTCTTTGGCTTATCTATCTATGACCCTTGAGGCTTGGGAGAGTGTTCCTAAGGAATAATTATTGCTAGTTTTGTATTAAAAACAAGAACCTATATCTCATGTTCCTCCATTTGTGTTGTGCCCTCTACCTCGTGTGCAACCCTCCAGAAGGACTCTCCATTGGTTCTTGTGTGACAATGGGGATCTTGCTTCTGGCTCTTTTTATTCATCCAAATGTGTATCAAGGAGGGAAATAAGCATGTCTTCAAAGGTGACTTGTGATGGTTATTGTGTGTTAGCACCATCCTCCATGTCTATTGCCTCATAGGTTTCTTGATTGGTGTCCTCTATTGGTTCTTGTGTGACAATGGAGGGTTCCATCTCTTTTATTTCATTTAATTCCAGATTGTTTCCCTTCATTGGTTCTTATGTGTTAGTTTAGGGTTTAATCTCTAATGATTCATTTGTTTCTTGGTCCTCCTTCTAGTATTTTTAGGTTATATGTGTATCAATGATCCTGCATAGTTCCTTCTTCCTGCTAACTCTAATTGCTTTTGATTTCATAGGGAATGGTTGTTAATTAGGTGGGGAATTTTTTAATTATGACAATAATGATGGTGGGTATGATAATGTAAGGTCACAAATATGATAATGATTGTGTAAGGTGTCGGTTATAGTAGAATGATAATAGAACACATGCCATTTAAAACTACTCATTACATATTCTTATGGAAACTCATACCTATCTCTTCTTACCTCATGTGATTGTATGAGCATGGTGTTGGTGGCATTGTAGTGATAGAAGACAGAGTAACATCAATGGGACTAACTATAATTGTAGCATTGTGTTGTTATTTCCGTCAACCGGAATTTCATTAGCAATGGTGTTCAAAAATGTGAGGTGCAAGTGGATTCGCAATAACAAAAGTTGCAACGATGAAAATCAATCACTGACAATGTATTTTTATGGTTGGGAGATGAATTGTAGCATAGGTGATGGATGGGAAGGTGTGGGTGGAAAGTGAGAAAAATGGAGTGAAGCTATGAGTAGATTTGTAGCGATGTGAGTCATGGAAACGACGCTGCAAAACTAATAGTGAAATGACTAAAACTTGTCTAGAGGGAAAAAATCATGGCTCGAGAGTTGTAGCGACACAATTGCAACACAATTGATGCATTATATGGTATGTTTTTGAGTCACAACATCGATGGTGCAGGGAAAAAGGTGGAAAGTGGGAATATGGAGTGAGGTTGCAACAATAAGAGTTGTGGAAATGACTGCAACAATGAAATTGGACTGAGATTTGGTTGAAAAGGAACTTATGAGTTGTGTGGAAGGAACAAAGGTCGCAACAGAGTTGCAACCAAGATAATGGGAGAAGGGAAATTGGTAAACTTGTGGGAGGATTGCAGGTGGAGTAGCAGTCAAGGGATTGGAAGGGGAGTTTGGAAAATGAATAGGGGAGGATGCAAATGAAGTAGCACCCCAAAGGGAATGGGACAAAGGGTATGAATGCAGTGGGTAATTTGAAAGAATAGGATTCACAGTAGTAGGAATATTTATGGAAACAAAAATAGTTGTGGCTGTTGGAGATATTACACACTCACCTAGAATTAGTTTCCTAAGTTTGATAGTTCAATGTTGATAATTATTCATATTATCTCTAGAGAATATTCCCCCACAAAAGAGTATGTTCCTCTTCATTTAATATTCATTTATTCTTAGTTATACTAGTGGAAGTCACTCATGCATGGAAACTCGGGTTTTATCACCAGAAGTTGCATGTGTTTCTCTCACTTCCACACGTGTGACTCAGTTAACTGGTGATTTCATGGATGAGTTAACTAGGACTAGGTGAAATTTCACTCTAGTGTTTATATCTCTCTAGATCACTACTATGACCCATTATTTATTCATGTATCCTATATCTATTGTAAATTATTCACTATTTGTGTGTGGAATACAAATAATAGAAATTCTTTCATTCTTTTCTCCATTTTTGTCTCCTTTCTTCATTCACCATTGAAAGTTGTGTATGTTTCATTTTTAGCTAGATATTTTGTGAAGGTATCTCAGAAAATATACATGGTATCATATCCCACAAGCCACTAGCAAGGATTTTCACTAGCACTCTTATGCAGGTACCGAAGACAGAATTGTTGGAGCAGGAAATTTTGGGAATTAAGCGCAGTAAGCAGAGAAAAGTGGTCCAAAGGGAACAATGTGCATCGGAAAATAATTAACATCAGCATGACAAAGCACAAAGGAAGTAGCGCGTTGAGAAAGAAGGAAGTCAAAGAAAGGATAAATATCAACCATGCGGAAGGCAGTTGGAATGTGGGCAAGTGGAGTCCACATAGGGTTAGGATTTTGGATTCATAATGTAATGGTTTTAACCCATTTTGTAGTATAAATAATATGTATGAGGTATATTGAAGGATCATATTTTATTTGTGTGTCTTGGAGAGAGAATTGTGTGTCCTTTTTTAGAGAGAGAGCATCATAATTTTTGTTAGAGTTTGTATTTTGATGAGAGTTATGGAGATTAGATGGATTTAATGCTAAGATGTAACTCAGGGCCAGGTCACAAGCTGTGGAGCTTGGTGTGACATTATTCAGTCTCACACATCCTATGATGTAATGTGCACATCACTATTTTGATGAAGATGAAGAAATAAGAAGAAGATATTTGTGGATGTAGCCCTAGGGGGTGAGTCACGGTAAAACCCTGTGTTGTAATGTGTCTGAATTATTTTGCTAATTATGCAATTATGGTTAAATGGTTAGATGAATTAATGTGTTTATTTACAACGCACACTAGAATATGTATGTAGAATGAATATTATGAATGAATGAAATAGTATATCTAATGAATGGTATGATAGAATGCATGTTTAAGTATAAATAGAAGTAAGAGAACAACCCCAACCCCTTCCATGACTACATATGCCTGTATCCTATAGTCCCACATAAACAATCTCGGGTGAGACTGTGTTTTGCATTATGTGTGTGGTGTATCCTTATGGTTTACTAGAAGGGATGATTGTGAAAAGGGTTTTGTTGGAGAGCTAAGGTAGAACCCAGGTCAACCCATACGTCCAACAAATGGTTATGTTGTTGGATGGAACTCAAAAGGACAACTTGGAAGGGGTTTGGTGAAGAATATGTAGTGCCAGAAAGGGATGTTCAATCCATGGAATCATACGAAGCAAGAGATTGAAATATGGGTAGAGACAAAATAGTTTGAGTTCACGCAAAAAGATAATAAGGGCTCTAGGTATACACAGATCCAGTACCTGTAGAGGTATGTGTTTACTGATTTGCATGAAGCATATTTCTGTTATTTTCCATAGTTATTACAGGAGTGGTTATTAAGGTTGAAGGATACCCATATGAATAATCGTATTAGGCCAGTAGAGTGGACTATTGAAAATATTGTGTGACCCAAAGTGTTAATAAAAAATTCACATGCGCAGTGGATTTCTGGTTAGATAGAATTACTGCAGGGTTTATCACTGAGTTTGCATTAGATACAGTGAATTCGTATACTATTGAAAAGTAGTATTTCTTAAAGGGACCCAGAGGTAGGTACATTAGGTATCTTTACACGTCGATCAAGATCATATTACATGATAAAGGTGTGATGGCCATGGATTCAGACAACTTGATCACTCTGCGCGCATGGGAGAGTTAGGGGAAGCACTAAGGAAGATATGAGAAATGGAGAAGCCTATAGAGAGTAGAAATAAGGAGGAAGCAATGGACCCCATCATTATGGATGATGAAAAGACCAGGGAAATCATAAGGAAATTAGATGTGACGTGCAATGGACGAACCTACCAGTATAGGATGAATAACAAGAAGAAGGAAATAGTTGAGCGAGAGGGCTTGGACAATGATGAGGAAGAGGTAGAGTATATCCACACCATGGGGCATATTGAGGATATATTTCATGCCACATAAGAGAGTAAAACTAGAGGTCATGGGTCTGGTGAAAAATAAGGATCTCCATTCCAGATCCGAACTAGTGCGAAACCCACAACCCCAAGTGTGACTAAGACATCTAAAGAAGAATTAGTTAACCAACAAGTGATTAGTGATAGAATAATTTTTATAGGACGTGGGTCCAATGGAAACTCAAGAAGAATTACAAGTTAAACAAGCAGCAGTTAAGTATCTACACTGCATGGAGGTGCTAGTTCATCAAATTTCACAATGGCAGGACAAGATCCAACTATTAGGTTACCATATTTTCGAGGGGACAGGTCAGATGATCCATAAAATAATTTGTTTATATGTGAGAAGATATGGGAAGTAAAGAAGATTATAGATGAAGATACAAAGGTTGTGCAGTTGGAAATCACATTCAGAGACCTGTTGACGGGCGAAAATGACCGTCGATCAACTAAAAGAGTGGAACTGGTCCGGGGTTGTCTAATAACCCAAGCCATTTGGGATGAACCACCCTGATGGGTTTAGCGGCTCTGTTAGCCAATCTAAGGTCCTAATAAAACAAAAGAAAACTAATCTACAAAAACTAATCTAACTAACAATAACAATTAAAACTAACTAAACTAATCTAACTAAAACTAACTAATAAACTAAACTAACTATTCTATATACAATCTACTAACTACTACTATACTAACTCTAACTAATTAACTATATAACTACTAATGGAAATATAACTTATTCACAAAATGTACAATATCTACAATTTACAGATTTGAATAAAACCTGAAAAACTCATTTGCATTCTACCCTAAGACAGAGAAAGATATTTTTGTTGATTTTATAATTTTATGAACAGAAATAAAACATAAAAAAACTAACTAAACTAAACAACTAATATACTAATTCTAACTACACATATAACTAACATATATCTAACTAAACTACTAATATTATATTAAACAAACTAACAAAAATAAATTACAAACTGACCTGGAAAAACGCTCCAGATTTGTCCTGTGTATGATGATTGTCTTAGCTGATCAGAGGGAGGAAACCCGCACTGAATTGTCCAGGAGATTCTCGTAAACAATAGCTGCAGTGCTCTTCAATTATGATTACAGGAAAAACAAGACATAAAAATTTACAACAATCTTATGATTTATAAATCTTCACAGTTAGATAAACCGGTATGCAAAGACTTATCCAAAATTATTCAATTGACAAAGAAGAGAAATCTGTCATTCATTAACTGAACAAAGTAATTGTTGTATTTTTAAAGTAATGAAAGAAATCAGACATGGATCACATTAATTAAATCACATCATTCTGCAATAGACTATGATAGCTAAAGTAGTCTATAATCAATTACAAATGACATGCATAACTTGAAACAAAAGATTGATATTATGAAAGTGAAAGCTGTACCAGAACATCAACTTTTGTCTCAGTTTGTATTAGGAATCCATAGCCTGGTTCTCCCACAAATGAGGATGCCCCTTATTACAAAAATAATAAGTATTTAAAGGTTTTCCACAGGGTAAAACCTCCCTGTAGAAGTTATCAAAATTGTTTACATAAAATCTGGGAAGATCTCCCAAGTCTGACTAAACTAGGAACCTAAAGTAAAACTAAAACATGCAAATATCCCCTAGATTGTCCATTATGTCCAATGCAATTCGGATGTACCTGAAAAGGGTAAAAAATGGACAAGTTAGAAGGATCCTTTATTAATAAAATGATAAAAATCTAATCCATTGACTAGCTACAGAATATTGCGATTCTGTAGTTGGTCTAAATAAGACACGGAATCAACATTAAAATCAACTCAAATCTTTTAAAGAATTAAATTCACCTAACATCCAATAGCTATTTAAAAATGAATCATTCAAATTGAAATTGTTATACCATTCAAAATTAAACAGGATCAAGATCAATCAAATGACTATAGAGATACGTGTACTCTGTTTCGTTTGTTACCACAAAATCGAGTGAACAGAATCATAATCAAACAGTTATGAAATCGTTTCATATCAAACTGAAATCAATATAATTAAATCAAATCGTAGGCAATTGTTATGCTGCCTCATAGACAGGAGACACGATCAAATCCAAACAAGCTCATTTTCAAATCGACATCACTGTAAAACGATCCATGCCATGAGCGAATTAAACCAAAACTGGCACGTAAATTACCACAAACGAAATCGTAATGAGATCACTCAATTGGTAACAGGGTTCGTGAGAATTATCCAATCATTTGTTATTGCTATTTGGGGCAGACAAACTCGATTGATAATAAACGAAATCGTTTCTTTCAAACGAATTATAACTAGATTTGATAGAGATAGCATATGTCGACCAATTCGTTTTGCAAATTTAAAATCAAACAGAGCAGCATTTATGATATGAATCCAACTCATGAAAATGATCAAACTGATTCAAGATACATATCAATCCAATCAAGTGAATCGAACAGTTGGATTTTAACATAGTCATTGCGAATCAAAACCATTCCATGATTCGGGCGCGATTATCATTTGCACAGACTTAAATGAGAGTATCGTTTCCATAAAAACAGATTCGTTCTTTCCAAATCAGAGTTGAAAAAAGTCGTATTCCTATTTTAGAAGATTACATGACACATCCTATTAAAATATCATAACAACCAAACTCATGAAATCGTTTGACAATCACAGCATACAAACTATCCATAATGAAATCAAATCAACACATGATCGCATTCTAAATCTAGCATGAAAAACTTCCTGTTCAAATTGGATACAAATAAATCCAATCTAAAGCAAACCACCAATTTTGTTAACTCAATCAAACATACGATCAAATCATATCCAATCGAAAACCAATCAAATCCGATAAAAATCTATCAGTGGCTAAACTGGGAATGAGCAAATTGTGTATCCAAATCGAAACTTCATTTATTTTTAGCACTGCGAAAACAATGCACAGGATGAACAACATTATGACAGAGCCAATTCAAAGGATAGACAGAACTATTTGAAAACCAAACTCACATCATTATATTAATCCTGATCATTGACAAAATGAAAATGATATCAAAATTCATACCTGTGTGGTGAGCAGATAGCTTGATCATGAGAATTTGGAGTTGACAAGGGCTGTGTCCGATTCAACATTCTTAAAAATGATGGAACCAGTGGTTCTCTGCTTCCTATTAGTCTCTTGAAGTTTGTCTCTTTGGCTGGTCAATACTGCAACTTGATTTTCCAATGATTGGATTTTCGATTGGAGTAGGGGAACGTCAATGTAGTATCGTTCCAACCACAAATCGCATTGGTCACAGGACGAGTGTGTTGGCTTCGAAAGTGCAGGTGAGGGTTTAGTTACATTGTTGAGGGTTTTGTTAGGTAGTTTGGTCCCTGGGTAACTGGGATTATTCCTTAGGCAAGGGGGAAGATTAGCAACGAAATCATAAGGTGGCTCGGAGCACAGACCCTGTGAGTAAGGGTACTCACTGGCTAGGAAGAATTCTATGTCAGAGTCTGAATCCTCACTAAGGACTATGGGCTTCTTCTCAGCAGTGGGTTTAGGTTTATTCCTATCCATCCTCGAAATAAGTTGAGCGTTCTTTTTACCCTTGGCACCAACAATAGGGTTTTCCTTGGCCTTTTTTCTCACAGGGCTTTTTATAGCCTCGGCCTTCTCAGTTATAACGTCTGGTAAGTCAATATCAGGGTCGATCGAAGGATTAGGAGAGGGCAGTAGGACATGGAAAGGCATGGGTGGCTTGACCTTGGTTTCAATCACCACAGGCTTGTCAATTTGGACAGGGTCTGTATCATCAAAACCATTTCAAGCGACGAAAGCTCACCAACTATCACCATGGAGACTTAAGTAATAGACAATGATAAGTTTAATAAGTCCATGGTGGAACATGCTACTTTCAGCCTTCTCCCTTTTAAACCTTTTCGACATTTTATATAGGCTACGCTAGAAGTAAAAGGGCATATTCAATGAGTATCCCATAAAATTCATTAACAAACGCAGGTGGTAGAGAAAAACGAGTCCATATCGACCCTCACAGGTCACGAAGTGTTTGACTATTATAAAAAGGTCATTCCATCGTGTTTTAAGCATGGATATGGGCATACCTCTATCACAATATGTGACCTTTCGCGAGAGGAACAAAAGTGGCCATGGAACCTCTTCCACCTTCAAATTTTTGAACCAACGTTGGCCCGTGGCAGGTAACCCTGTAGCAGAACTGATAAATTCCTCATTGATTTCCAACTGAATGTCGCCCACCTTGGCTCTACAGCCATTAAAAGTCAGGGTGAACTATTGTGCCACAGCTAGATTAAAACCCTCAAACCTCCGCACGAAGGTGAGCCAATTGTTATCCTCCAAGTCTTTTCGAGAATTGTCGAACAGTAGTAAGGCTTGGCTACCGTTCGACTCGATTTGCACCATCGGTGCCATGGAGTCGAGCACACGGTGAACGAACCAGGGTTTGGATCATAGCACACACAGGTGCAGAGTGCACGAAGGGTTACCCGAGCTAACAAAGGTGATACAGAGATAAGGGATAGACATTAATGTCATCGTGCGAAGGTGGTGGAGCTTATCTCTGCCATGAGTAATAGTTATTGCCAAGGTACAACCGTCGGCTTATAGCTGTTCTACCCATTGTAGTATAGTTCAACAATCATGTCACTTGGCCGACCAATGAAACCAATGGTAAGTGTATTAAAACAAAGAACGCAATCAAAGTTATGCCATAGTTTTAAACCAAACTTACAAATCGAAACCAATACCAATGTTTTGACTATATCACATGCGATGTATCAATTCATATAGAGAGTTTAAGCAAGGTACCAATGCGTTTTGAAACTAGGTGTTATATCAAATGAAATATATATCAAGGGTTTAACCATAACACCTATATATTTTAATGAAAATAATGGTCAAGTAAATCAAATCAAAGCACATGTAAATTCAACTGTTAATACCCCGCAATTTAATGAAACGAAAATACATAATCAGTCAAAGAATGCCTAATGAGTGCAGATCAAAAGAGTTTTGCAAGCTGTATAATGATAAGTAAAATGTAAGCGCAATAGGCATATCGACAAGAAGGATAAAAACAATTCAAATAATGATTTTAATGTGACTACGAGAGACCAAGTTTTCACGCTTACAGTCGTGAAAACAGAAACAAAGGTAATGTGCAAACGTCACAAAAATAGAAGTGTCGTTTACTTGAAAATTGCGACAAAAAAAATGATGTTTGCAAAACATTGGTGTAGGCAGCTTATTAGATAGTGGAAAAATGTGAATTGTCTACCAACAATGGAAACACACTGGTAGAAGCAGTTATCTCTGCCAAAAGGAACAAATTCAGATTAGGACAACAAAGATAATTCCAACTCAAAAATGACAACCAGAAAATCGTATAAACATCATCATTAACCAACTATCCCAGCAGTCTTTCAAAATATAAAAACTAATAACAGTCTTAAGACCAGTGAATCACGATATTAAAGATAAAATCTCCAATATTGTTGACAGAGCCACTGTTGCCAGCAGGCGTCCATAGCCTCGACAGGGTTGCCATTTAACCCACTCTGAATATGTATCCTGCCAAGAAGTTCTGGATCAGAATAAAGGACATTAAGAGGATTCGTATTTACAAATTTTCATATACCTGACATTTCTTTGCTGCCAGCGGGCCTGTTCAGTACCCCGACGAAGTTATCTTGGTGACATGCATGCATTTACCCACTACCAACAGACTTGTTCAACATCCCGACGGGTTTACAAACACTTCCCACGGCTCTTATTAATAATTTATTTTGTTTTGTTTTTTATAGATATATAGTTGAGTGGGGTGACGCTGAAAATCATGATATTTGAACATATTTTTTCAGACCTCATCAGAATTTTTTAGAACTATCCTTTATTTAGATCCAGAGATTTTTTATTTACAAAAACAACTTCCTAAGGTGGGGAGACATCCTCCGAGTCATTCCTTTACGGAATAGGGACAGCGTAAAAAGATAATAGATGATCATGACAAGATTTACTCAGAGATTGAAATCAATCATCTTCTTTTGAACAACAGACTTTTCCAACATAGATATAAATTTCAGAAATATGCCATTGATGTTCATACAAATTTTCTTAGCAGTTATTTCAGCGAAGGAATTTTTTGTTGTCTTTGTCTGAATAGCTCAGTGTACAGGTATGTGTATTTCCAAATACAAACCGATAAATTCAAATCAAAAACAAAAACAAAACGAAAAAATGAAAAAGCAAACAAAAGCAAAATATGTACATAATATACAAGGGTAGTTATCAAGAAAAGTATATTTTCAAGGCTTGTCCATTCACCGGGTAGGTGTCAGGATTCCCTTCAAGATTTTGCAATCGAAAAGAACTAGGACCCAACTTTTCAGCAATTAAAAATGGTCCAATCCACAAATTTTGAAATTTTGTGTGCTCTCCCTTTCCCTCGTGTGGTTTGTCCCACTTTAAGACGAGGTCGCCTACTTCAAAATTCCTATTAGAAGTAGAGTTAGAATCGAACCAGCTTTTAACCAATTGCTTATGTTGATCTAACTTATGTTTATCTTGGGCTCTTACCTCTTCTAGCTTCATCAAAGCGTTAATTCGGTTTTCCAAAGGGGGACAATCTTCTTCTTGGACTTTTTGTGACAACTGAAGTGAAGGAAGAAGAATGTGAGGTGGAAGAATTGCTTCTCTTCCATAAATGAGAAAAAAGGGGGAGTTACCTACAGCATATTTTGGCGTTACCCTATCATCCCACAACGCGTTTAGCAGCGCATTGTGCCAATTTTTGTGATTTTCAACCACCGTTCTCTTGATGATTTTGATCAAGTTCTTGTTTGTCGATTCTGCCAATCTGTTTCCCTGGGGGTAATAGCTAGCAGAATACTTCAGCTTAATTCCTTTTTCCAAAGTGAACTCGCTCATCTCAAGAGAGGAGAAGTAAGAAGAATTATTGAAAACTAAACAGTCAGGGATACCGAAACGAGTGATAATATTCAAATTTAGAAAGGCAATTACCTGACTGGTGTTGACAGTTCCTAACGCATAAGCTTCAGACCATCGAGTAAAGTAATATGTGGCTGTCACAATAAAATTGTGTTGTTGCGAGGACGAAGGGTTGATTGGACCTATGATATCCAGGCCCCACTGCTGAAAAGGGGAATCTACTGAAACGGGCTGCAAAGGAAAGGATGGTTTTTGTAAACGCCCTAATGCTTTCTGACAGATGATACATTTACAACACAAGGCATGGGAATCTCTAAAAAATGTGGGCCAGTAATAACTGAATCTTAAAACCTTATGGGCAGTGGTGTCACAACCAAAATGTCCACCAACTTCTCCTACATGCAACTCTAGCAAGACTTTTTCTGCTTTGTCTTTTTCAAGACAACACATCAGTACACCGTCAAAACTTTGACGAAACAGGATACCATTAACCATATGAAAGGAGGCAGACTTTAATATCAACGCTCTTCTTTTAGCGGGGTTGAGGTGATGGGGAGCTGACCCATGTTCAAGACAGAATCTTATATCATCGTACCAAGGACTAACAGGGTTTTGTGCACAACATATTAGATTTTGATCGTGTTGTCCTAGGTTTGATGTATCGCTTTCTTCTTGTTGTCCTGCTGCTGAATCAGCAGGTAACTTGCATAACCCTTGGCCTCTCACTATCTGAGCTGGGGTGATTTCTAATTCATACTCTTGCAAGGAGGTGACCCAGTTAGCTCTCTTTTCTCCTAGCTCCTTCTGCACTAACAGGTTCCTCACGGCTGGGTAGGGGACAATGACTTTCATCCTTGACTTCAAAAGATAAGACCGGAAATGTTTAACTGCTTTAAAAATAGTGTAGGCTTATCGATCTACTGTTGGGTAATTAAGTTCAGCGCCTTTGAAAGCAGAGCTCATAAAGGCAATGGGTACTTCATTGTTTTCGGCATTCTTTTGGGTTAGGACGGTGGCATAGGAATGGTCAGAAGAAAAAGTGTAGAGTGTAAAGTCTTGAGAAAAATCTGGGCTCATGAGAGATGAAGCGTATATTATGGCCTTCTTTATCGCATTAAAATATTTATTTTCTATGGGTCCCCAGTGATATTGGGTGTCTTTCTTTACCAGATTCTATAAAGGCCTGACCGTTTCGGAGAAACTGGGGACAAATCTTCTCACGAAATTAATCTGGCCTAAGAAAGACTGCATCGATTTTTTGGATGTAGGAGGGGGAAGTTTTGTGATGACTTGAGTCCTTTCGAGGTCAATAATCATCCCTTCACTAGACACAATGAATCCTAAGAGTTTACCCTATTCTACTGCAAAGATGGATTTTTCAGGATTTAAGGAGATGTCGTATTTACGACATTGCAGTAGGACGGCTCGTAAGTGAGCTAGATGATCGTTTTTGTTTTTAGAAAATACAGTCACATCATCTAAGTAAACTAGGACGGACTGATTGATTAAGCCTTGGAAAGCAATGTCCATTTCTCTTTGAAAAGTGGCACCATCATTAATCAATCCAAAGGGCATTTTACGATAAGCATAAGTGCCCCACGGGGTACGGAAGGTACTTTTAAGTTGGTCTGGCGGAGACATCAGGACTTGGTTGTACCCCAAGAAACCATCCAGTAAGTATAGCCTCTCGGAACCAGATACCTGTTGAAGGATTTGTTCCATGGGCAGGATAGGATAGTTGTCTTTATCAGACGCTCTATTAAGGTTCCGGAAATTGATGCAGAGTCGGATTTCCCCACTTTTCTTCCGAACTGGGACAAGGTTAGAAACCCACTGAGTGTGTCTAACAAGAAAAATTATCTTAGCATTTAGGAGCTTATTCAATTCTTTTTGAACGGTCGGTTCGAGCTTGGGGTACAACTTCCTTAGTTTTTGTTGAAAGGGTAAGGTTTGGGGCTTCATCGGGATGACATGTTGTATGATGTTAGGGTTGAAAGTTTTAAGGTCATCATACGTCCATGCAAAGACATCTTTAAATTCTTTGAACAATTTAATGAATGCAACTTTTTCTTGTTGAGAACATCCCAACCCTAGATTAATGCACTGAGGATTTTCATTAGTTCCTAAGTTTACTTTTTCATAAGATAACGAGGAACTATTGGTTTTACAATTGGCCATCTTTTAAAATTTATCTTGTAGATCATAAAACTTCTCTAATCTAATTACGGATTTAGGGATCGAGTTTACCATATCCGATGAAGATTCGAGAGTTCTCGGATATGGTATTACTGTGAAATCACGCAAATTGTCATTGTGTGTGTGTTCGTCTATCACCGCGCCTTGAAAGGTTTCTTCCATGTGCAGAAAGTTAATAATCTGTTGATCGTCATCAAATAATCTCCAGTTCATGATGTTGTCGGGGAAGGATGGCCGGAAAAGAAGCTCAACGGAGAATGCATCTGAGGACAAGCCTTCTGCAGGAAGAAGTTTAGAAGCTACATTAGCTAATAAATTTGCTTCAGAGTTATTCAATCTAGGAATAGAATTTATATTGAAAGCAGAAAATTTATTCATTAAATTCCATACCTCAGACTAGTAGCTTTTGAGATGTGGAGACAGACAATGGATAGAGTCTCTTACCTGTCTAACCACTATTTTATAGTCGCCAAAGATGGTTAAATTTTGAATGTTCATATCCGAATCTTTTCTGAGACCTTGCAGTAAAGCCTCATATTTTGCAGTATTATTAGTACATTCAAATTCCAACCTACATGCCATCAATGTTTTGTTACTTGCCAGATCGATAATGACGCAGCCTGCTCCAGTTCCTTCTTTGGACTTTGACCCGTCGAAATAAAGAGACCAGATTTGATTTGCATCGAGTACGTGGGATCGTTGCGTGGAAGTTGTTGCCTGCATATATGCTACAATCTTGGACTGTTGTTCTGGATTGGTGATAGGTGAAGCCTCGGCCATGAAATTGCTGAAGAAGGTGTCCATCCCTTGTACTTCAGGTGAATCAATAGAAGGTGTATACGGTTCTTTGGGATCGTTCAAATCTGTGACTATGAACTTAAGGTAGCGCTCACGATTCACTTTGATTTTATTAGGCTTGTCGTTCTCTGGAAGCCATAGATGGGACCAATCTGTCGCGAAATAACCATGTAGATGTTCGGACCAATCCCTGCTTAAAAAAAGACCATACACTTTTGGAATATACACAACGATTATATCAATAACTTGATGAACCTTGGGGTTAGACGATAATCTAATAAGCACATTATTTAGTTCGCCTATAACTTTGACATTTGTCTGATCAAGTTGTATGATTTTTAAAGTAGATGGTTCAACTTATGCATTAATCTTCTGGCATACAAACCACGGCATCACATTGGATGATGCCCCTGAGTCTACCATACAATTGTGCACGTTTCTATTAAAGATCTCGAAAGTTAATAGGAATGGAGGTACATTTTTGCGAGTACTAAGAGTAGTAGCTTGTGGCTTTTTACTCGCAGTTTCTACGGCTACTGTATCTACATTGTTTACATTATTTACATTACTTACATGAAGGCTTCCTTTATCTTGAGGATCAGGATTGTTTTTCGTGAAAGTCTTCTGGGGAGATTTGTTCTGCACAACCTTGTTACCATTAGAATTACCATTTTTTCCATTCTCTGAGATATTTTGTAACATTTTTTGAAGCAGAAATGGAAATTTCAATAACTCATAAATAGAAATGTTATCCCTTAACTTTTTAAGATCTTCAACTACATCATAATCTAAGTTAGAGTTCACATTACTCTGTTTAGTCTCAGCTGATTTAGATTGCTTTGGAGGCGAAGTTGTAGTGTTTTTGGTAGAAGGTTTGTTTGTTGTCTTACTCCTGGTATTATAAGGATGAACTGTCTCAAAGTTAGCTTGAAAGATGCTATCCGAGAAGTGTCCAAAAATGTTTGGAGAAGACTCTTATTCTTGAACTGTCTCTACCTCCTTAGGGATCTCGGGAGGCATCAAGTTATCTTGGGCTTCTAGAATTGTTTGAAGGGCACATTGCAAACTTTCTAGATTTAGGCCTTCAGTGGTTGGGTTAGGTCGGTTGGTGGGAAAAGGTTTCCGGAACGGGGGTTTGTAAGGCCCTTTGCTCGAGGAAGCTTCTTCGGTCGACCTTTTCAAGTCTATAACTTGATTTGACAGTTTTTGAACAACTTTAGTTAAGTTTTCTAAATCAGAGCTCTCAAGTTGTGTTTTACTTTGAGTGGGTCTGGAGAGGATCTCGATCTTCTTTTTGGAAGAAGCACTAGTCTCAGTTTCGTTGCTAGTAGAGTCTTTAAGACTAAGTATGTCCTTTTCAATCTGGTTGGCCTCCTCGAAGGCTTCTAACAACGTGGCTTTCTTAGATCGTTTAACCCAAATAGATATACTTTGATGCAAAGCTTTGGTGTAGTATGCTATTATAAGACTCTCAGCAGGCGTAGAATCTGCAGGGATTCAGTTTTTAAGCGTCAAGAATCTTTGATTAAAGTCTTTAACTTTTTTCTTTTGGGTTCATTCTTAAGCTATAAAGATCCATGACTAGGACTTTCAGAGGTTTACCGTCTCTGAACTTTTCCAAAAAGCATGACTCAAACTTTTCCCAAGACACGATGGTATGGGGTTGTTGGGAAAAGTACCATGTGGATGCATTACCCTCGAAAGTATATGGGAACAAACTATAGACAACGTCTTCATGTTCGACATTGTGGAGTCTTATGGATAACATAAATTTTTTGATGTGATCTTCGGCGATCTGTTTTGAATCAGGATCAAACTTGGGAATCCATTTCTCCGGGTGTTTAGGTAAAGGATGTTGAGCTCCAGGTACAGCTACGACATCCTGATCAAGCCAGGGTCTAGCAGGGTTGTTCTAATTTTCCATTGGGGTAGTGGGTGTGGAAGGCTAAGAAGGGGAATTGCCTTCATCAGAGGAATCTCCTCCAGAAGAGGAAGGAGATGATGGAGGTGGTGAAGGGGGTATCCCAGATCCTCCTGCAGCAGGATTTAAGATTGGATCTGAAGGATTCACAGTGAGGTTAGTGTCACCTAACTGTTCTATGATATCAGAGAATTCCAAAGGTTGGCCCCACGGACGGTTTGGTTGCCTCAAACGGGCTAAGACACTATGTGTTTTAATAAGAGATTGATGAACAATCTCTTGTATGTCACCACCTGTAGGATTAGGGGTTTTTGGCTCAACTATGATATGTGGATCGTCGGTTGAAGTAGTTGTTGTTTGAAGGGGAATATTATCGTTTGAATGGATTCTAGTCACTATAGGTGAGCGATTAGGTGGTGGACGAGTCTTGTGACCGCCTCTTGCCATTAATTAAATTCAGGCCCTCCTTCTAGCGCCATTTGTTGACGGGTGAAAATGATCGTCTGTCAACTGGAAGAGTGGAACCGGTCTGGGGTTGTCTAATAACCCAAGCCATTTGGGATGAACCATCTTGACGAGTTTAGCGGCTCCATTAGCCGATCTAAGGTCGTAATAAAACAAAAGAAAACTAATCTACAAAAACTAATCTAACTAACAATAACAATTAAAACAAACTAAACTAATCTAACTAAAACTAACTAAAACTAACTAATAAACTAAACTAACTATTCTATATACAATCTACTAACTACTACTATGCTAACTCTAACTAATTAACTATCTAACTACTAATGGAAATATAACTTATTCACAAAATGTACAATATCTACAATTTACAGATTTGAATAAAACCTGAAAAACTCATTTGCATTCTTCCATAAGACAGAGAAAGATATTTTTGTTGATTTTATAATTTTATGAACATAAATAAAACATAAAAAGCTAACTAAACTAAAAAACTAATATACTAATTCTAACTACACATCTAACTAACATATATCTAACTAAACTACTAATATTATATTAAACAAACTAACAAAAATAAATTACAAACTGACCTGGAAAAACGCTCCAGATTTGTCCTGTGTATGATGATTGTCTTAGCTGATCGGAGGGAGGAAACCCGCACCGAATTGTCCAGGAGCTTCTCGAAAACGAGAGATGCAGTGCTCTTCAATTATGATTACAGGACAAACAAGACATAACTATTTACAACAATCTTATGATTTATAAATCTTCACAGTTAGATAAACATCTATGCAAAGACTTATACAAAATTATTCATTTGACGAAGAAGAGAAATCTGTCATTCATTAACTGAACAAAGTAATTTTTGTATTTTTAAAGTAATGAAAGAAATCAGACATGGATCACATTAATTAAATCACATCATTCTGCAATAGACTATGATAGCTAAAGTAGTCTATAATCAGTTACAAATGACATGCATAACTTGAAACAAAAGATTGATATTATGAAATCGAAAGTTGTAGCAGAACATCAACTTCTGTCTCAGTTTGTATCAGGAATCCATAGCCTGGTTCTCCCACAAATGAGGATGCCCCTTATTACAAAAATAATAAGTATTTAAAGGTTTTCCATAGGGTAAAACCTCCCTGTAGAAGTTATCAAAACTGTGTACATAAAATCTGGGAAGATCTCCCAAGTCTGACTAAACTAGGAACCTAAAATAAAACTAAAACACACAAATATCCCCTAGATTGTCCATTATGTCCAATGCAATTCGGATGTACCTGAAAAGGGTAAAAAATGGACAAGTTAGAAGGATCCTTTATTAATAAAATGATAAAAATCTAATTCTATAGACTAGCTACAGAATCTTGCGATTCTGTAGTTGGTCTAAATAAGACACAGAATCGGCATTAAAATCAACTCAAATCTTTTAAAGAATTAAATTCACCTAACATCCAATAGCTATTTGAAAATGAATCATTCAAATTGAAATTGTTATACCATTCAAAATCAAACAGGATCAAGATCAATCAAATGACTACAGAGATACGTGTACTTTGTTTCGTTTGTTACCACAAAATCGGGTGAACATAATCATAATCAAACAGTTATGAAATCGTTTCATATCAAACTGAAATCAATATAATTAAATCAAATCGTAGGCAATTGTTATGCTGCCTCATAGACAGGAGACACGATTGAATCCAAACAAGCTCATTTTCAAATCGACATAACTGTAAAACGATCCATGCCATGAGCGAATTAAACCAAACCTGACGCGTAAATTACCACAAACGAAATCATAATGAGATCACTCAATTGGTAACAGGGTTCGTGAGAATTATCTGATCGTTTTTTATTTCTATTTGGGGCAAACAAACTCGATTGATAATGAACGAAATCTTTTCTTTCAAACGAATTATAACCAGACTTGATAGAGATAGCATATGTCGACCAATTCGTTTTGCAAATTTAAAATCAAACAGAGAATCATTTATGATATGAATCCAACTCATGAAAATGATCGAACTAATTCAAGATACATATCAATCCAATCAAGCGAATTGAACAACTGGATTTTAACATAGTCATTGCGAATCAAAACTATTCCATGATTCAGGCGCGAATATCATTTGCACAGACTTAAATGAGAGTATTGTTTCCATAAAAACAGAGTTGTTCTTTCCAAATCAAAGCTGAACAGAGTCGTATTCATGTTTTAGAAGATTACATGACACATCCTATTAAAAGATCATAACAACCAAACTCATGAAATCGTTTGAAAATCACAGCCTACAAACTATCCATAATGAAATCAAATCAACACATGATCACATTCTAAATCTAGCATAAAAAACTTCCTGTTCAAATTGGATACAAATAAATCCAATCTAAAGCAAACCACCAATTTCGTTAACTCAATCAGACATATGATCAAATCAAATCCAATCGAAAACCAATCAAATCCGATAAAAATCTATCAGTGGCTAAACTGGGAATGAGCAAATTGTGTATCCAAATCGAAACTTCATTTATTTTTAGCACCGCAAAAACAATACACAGGATGAACAACATTATGACAGAGCCAATTCAAAGGATAGACAGAACTATTCGAAAACCAAACTCACATCATTATATTAATCCTGATCATTGACAAAACGAAAATGATTTCAAAATTCATACCTATGTGGTGAGAAGATAGCCTGATCATGAGAATTTGGAGTTGACAACGGCTGTGGCCGATTCAACATTCTTAAAAATGATGGAACCAGTGGTTCTCTGCTTCCTATCAATCGCTTGAAGTTTGTCTCTTTGGCTGGTCAATACTGCAACTTGATTTTCCAATGATTGGATTTTCGATTGGAGTAGGGGAACGTCAATGTAGTATCGTTCCAACCACAAATCACA
>JZKD02S0995934.1:0-13556 GCA_000966675.3 Picea glauca
ATATTCATCACCAAGCTTCACCTTATGAGGTGAATCCTTCTGAACCAATTTTGAAGGAGAATTCTTGTAACCAATCATATGCTTAGAAACACCACTATCAATAATCCATGTGTCACTTCCATGGGTGACTGTTCCTATAAGATCTGATATAAATACATTATTATTCACTTGAATCATCTTCTTTTTCTTTCTTCTGAACAATTTCATAGTCTTCTGCAGCATGAGCATGATGTATTTTATACTTTCCTTTTATGATTTGATCTTTTATGTGAGGATAGTTTCTAGAAATGTGTCCCATCTTATGGCAGCTGAATCATTTGTAACTTGAATAATCCTTTTGATTCTTTTGTGACTTTTGAAACTTTTGTGAGAATGAATCTCTTTTTTTCTCTTTCCATTTCTTGTATGTGCTGCTAGTGCTTGATTTTCATCATCACCAAACTTTTATTCTCTTGCCACCAATCTATATTTTTCTTGAGTGCAATATTCCCATAGCTTGCTAAACTTTGTTAGTTTTATTCTAGAACAAATTTCCTAAATAAATGATTCCCAAAAATTTGGGAGACCATTCAATGTAGTCATTACTAGCTCTACTTCTTCAATTGTGTCTCCAATGGATTCAAGTTATTCATTGATTTGAGATACTCTTGTGAAGTAGGATTGAATGGTTTATGAATTCAACGTCTTCACATTCTTGAGTTGTGTCCTTAATGTCATCTTCCAGTTGATATTCTTTCCTTCATATAATCGGGATAAAGAATCAAACATCTGCTTTGGAGTCTTCAATGATGGGATATGAGGGATGAAGTGATCCTTGTCATAATATGCAATAATACTCTTTGCTTTAACCAGGTTCTGTTGGACATAGTGTCATTGATGTCAACAGTCGATATCATTGATTTGATGATAAGTTGAGATAAAATCTCAAGAGGTTTAGTGAATGAAGATCAAATATCAGAAGAGATGGTGTAATGAATTTTAGAAGAATCATTGGAGGACTAGTCAGCTGTATATAATGACTGATGTCAAATAGTTGGACGATATACAGAGATTAAAGCTCAGGAGATTTAACGAATGAAGATCAAAGATCAAAAGAGATGGTGCGTTGAAACTCAGTAGGTATGGCACAATGAAACTTAGATCAAATCAAGACTATTGATGTGCAATTGCCAGATCAATGACAGGGATGAATTGCAGAGAGAGAAAGAAGAATTAAACTACTCGCTAGTTACAATCCTGCAATTGGTCTAGATCATCATATCTCATAAACTCAAACATCTACGACTATGGTTGATCCAACAAATGTTCAGATTAAGTCAGTTTAAGTTGTGACCGTCAGATGCACAATTGCCAGATCAATGAGAGGGATAGATCGTAATAAGTATTAAACATCGTGCAGTTTCCAATCCCATAATTATTCAGGATAGTCANGTCACATGTAATGGTTTGAAGGAAGCACCTCCGCAGAATTCAGTCTCTATGAAAATAGCAGAGATTCGGGATCAAGTTTAAAGCATGAAATTGATCCATATGTGATCAATTTATGAAAAGCCTTCACGGTAGAAATGATAAAACAATGATTATAGTTTAGTTAAATGAAGAGGTGCAATGGTCCAAACAAAAGGACACATTGCATCTCAAACTCACATTGTTTTGAGGATTATATAAATGAGGAAGAGTTATGAGAAGGAAGTGTCTCTACAATCCAGATAAGAAGATAAAAATCAGAAGTAGAGTTGAAGCAGAAGAATTGTTTGTTCTAATGGGCTTGTCAATATCTTATTGAAGATCAAGAACAAAGGAAGTCAAAGCAGCAGTTATGCAATCTAGTATATGTTATAGAAGACCTTTATTGGACTGCAGCAAAGTCATTAAAGATTAAATGATAGAAGCCATAGAGAAAGAGATGAAGTTTGTCTACAGATAACAAGAAGACCATGCAAGCAGAAAATACAGGAGAAGTGTTATACGTGTTATTACTTACATAAAGGGAGGAAGGGTGGAGCAAGGGAAAACAAGTCAAAGTTAAAAAGATCAAATCTGATAGGACTTGTGTTAATGGATGCTTGAATCAAACTCGATGAATAGCAGAAGAGATTGAATTACATTGTAAAAATAAGGGTGGTTGGGTGGTGCAAGGGTAGGTTGGATCTTGCAGGGGAGTTGGTGCTTCCTTGTTAGTTGTAGCTGACTAAATAGGAGGTTGTAGCCTCCTACCAGTTGGTGTTGGTGAACAAAGGGAGTTGGTGCTTCCTTGTTAGTTGTAGTTGACTAAACAGGGGGTTGTTGCCTCCTACCAGTTGGTGCTGGTGAACAAGGATGTGGGTGCATCTTGATAAGTTGGTGTTGATTGAAAAGGAAGAATAACTTCCTTGTATGTAACTTGTAAGAAAAGGAATTTTACAGTTAATATAAAAGAGTTGGTGGTTTTCCTTGTTGGGTTCCACGATAAATTTTGTGTTCATAAGGGTTTTTTGTTCATCATATATTGCTTAATTGAATAATTAATATGTGTGCTTAATATTGAAGGAATTAATAAGAAAAAGTAGGCAATACTGATTCACCCCCCCCCCTCTCTCAGTATTGTTGGATATTCCATTAGCTGGACTAGAGTGCTTAACATTTTTTGCACAAACAATTTTTTTGTTGATTTATGAGAACACAGTGGGTTGGCTCTTTATTGGGCACTCATCCATACCTACACATACCAATAGAATATTTTGGAACCAATTGTAAACCAAGAACCAGATTGGTTTCTCCATTGTAGAGAGTGTATTGACCTCGGTGATTAAAAACTGAGAAACTAACTTAGATTGTTGATTAGTATTTCTTTGTTACCTAGTCGTTGTGTGCATGATACACCAAGAAAAAATTCATCAATCCACTGAGGATAGAGATATATACATAATTATGAGAACACATACAAAATTTTAATTGTGCAAAGCATCCTTGTTGGTGAAGCATGTGGATTGTAATTCCCATGTTTACATATCACAAACATGAATGTTGCTTCTAGCAATGTGTGAGCCTTTGAATCTCTAGTTTCATAACATGGACTTAGGATGGTTTTGGGAAAATCAAAGAGTCATAGCTTATACATATTAAATTGTGATAGTGAGGTATGTACACAAAATCATATCCATTCCTAGAAAATGCAATACATGGGTGGAGATAAGTTAATATTATGTAACGAATGAAGAAAAGGGAATATGAAGAAGAACTAGGAAACCTAAATAGTATTGTCAAGCATTCAAATTTCCCAGACTAAACATTAGGAACCCCTCAGTTATTTTGCCTCCATTTCATGATGCAAACTTGTCATGTCAAAGAATAACAACCCATGTTAGAGATAAACCAGTAGAGTTGTGTAAGGAAGTAAAATATGCAACAGTGTTTGAGGTCTTGTTATTTGTACAAATATATTTTGGGTAGCTATGCAATGAGTGAAATGCACTTAAATTGGTTTAGGAAAATGGGAGAATACTAAGCAGTAATTCCATATGCATAATCAAGAAAACCAATAGCTAAATTTGAATCTTAATTAACAACAAAAAAATAAGGTCAAACACCTTACTAAAAGACCTATTGGATATAAAAATGCAATCAAAAGAGTAGAACAGTAAGAAAAATTTTGGATTTTATGTTTTACGATTTTGTTTGTTTTTTGTTTTATTATGTAAAGGACAAGAAAATATATGCACTTTCATGGTGGGTGCCATTTACAATTTTGAAAGGTTTGTTTCTTGTACATGCAAAATGAATTCTGATCCTGACTATGAGATGAATTTCAACATGAAGAAAAGGTACTAGAAAACCTATACTGGTAGTTAGGCTCAAACAATTATCTAGGGTAGAAAACATTTCAGTAAACCGTTTTAAGAGGAAGATACTTGATGTCCTAAAAATATCAAAATGGTTGAGCCAAGAATCCCAAATTTTGTGATGAAGGATGAGATTGGAAATCAGATTTCCTCCCCACTTTTTAGAAGAAATGGAAGACAACATAAGCACCGTTGTTATCCATAAATGAAACCTCGTTATTATTATTGGTACAAGATGGAAGCTAAGTAGTATGGATATCTATCTCAATTAGAATAACATGGTTAGAGCATCTCCTCTCTTTAGTCCAAGACTCATGATAACCATCATAAACTAGAGGAGAACTTAGGTCAAAGGGAGTGAGTTTTTGGGTTGTGATGGGGTTGCAAAAATTAGAGCTTCCACCGAAACAATCTTAAGCTAAAAAACACTTTCCTTAACATCCTCCTTATATAAAAAGGTATCAAGATGTATTGAATTAGCTAATGAGAAGTGTGAACCAGTCTTTAGCAAACTATCTTTGGGGGAAACCCAAAGTTGATTAGATCCATCATTGGGAAATTTAGGTATCTTCTCACTTTCTTCTAGGAAGCAAATGTCATCCAAATGGTAGGTTCCTAAGGGATCATCATAAATAAAATAACGATGACCAATGGCATAAGAGTCCAAAACCTTTTTTGGACTACCAAGAGTAATTATCCAGGAGTATTTATCATATTTAGGACAAGGTTGATTATAGAATTATGATACCTTATGGTTATATTTGTTAGCAAGGAGATCATGATTAGGTTTCTAATTTTTAGGCTCATATTCATTAGACAAAATTAGGCTTCCAAATCGATCATGCTCGAAAAAATTACCTGTCATATCAACATACTAAAAGTTGCCAGTGTTTACATCAAGATCTAGATTTATCTTTATATGGTGGAATATTTTTGTATTTGAAATACTATCGGGAAGAGAATTTTGTGAGTTATTTCCATCGTTGAATGTTTGGATTTTTTTCTGGCCAAAGAGAGAGGTTTTAAAGGAATGTGTCTAAAGTTGGACTATTACAAGGCCTATGACAAGTTGGAGTGGAAATTCATTCTCCACGTGCTTGAGTGTCTAGGATTTGGGTCAAAGTTCATATATTATGTCAATATTATCTTTTCCAATGCTTTGGTTATTGTGTGTGTTAATATATCACTTACTTATATTACTCCTCTTAGCAAATCAATGACGCAGGGCTACCCTATAGCCCCTGATTTATATGTTCTCACATCTGATGCCTTGGGTTATCTATTATAAAAGGTAGTTTACCAAGGTAAAGTTACTAGCCTTCCCCAATAATATTTAATCAACTACCATTATGCTTATGAACACCTTTTTTAAAGCTTCTAAAGAGATACTACAAGAGGATAAAACCTCTATGATACTTATTGGATTAGATGATCACCCAGGGTGGATTCCTTCCCAATGGCAATGGGTTCAAAGGAGGGAAATCACCAAGTATCTTGGTATTCTATTTAGTATTGACATGACTCAAAATAAGATGTGAAACCGAGTTATTAATAATCTTACAGTCAAACTTGAATACCAGAATAGTCAGGACCTTTCCTTAGCAGCCAAAATCCAAGTGGGGGACAATATTTTCAGTTTAATGCATATATATTATTTGTCTCTTTGGCTTCCCAACCAGCAGGGCTACAATAAAAATCTATCTTAAAATATCTCTTTTGGGTGAAGAATAAAGGGGGGAAATGTATACCTATGGTCAAGTGCTTGGTTTGCACTAGGAACCCACAATATGGAGGACTTAACATTCCTCATTTGGCCACTTATGGCCCTACCTTGGTAGCAAAGTGGTTTCTTAATGCCACACAGGGAAATGAATTATGGAAATAGATCATAAGGGAAAGACTTGGCCATCCTTTAGTGAAAGGCTATAAATTGCCTAATATTTTCTTTGAAAATGTCCTTGTGGTTGTACCTTTTTTTTTAATCCATGGTAGCTTCAATCTTAAACTCCTCCAGAGGGATTGGCAAAAAATAGTCACAACACTTCATTGGAAGCCTCAGGATTTCCAAGTTGGAACCAACATCAATGGTTATAAATCATGGTGGTATCCTTTGACCAAAAAGGCCCTCTACCCCTCAAGAATCCAAAGTTGGTTCCATTTAAAGAGACTTTAAAATAAGGGCATATGCTCTTTTGCAAATTTGTGGTATACCACTTCCAATAATTGGAAACCTTAATCTCTGATCAAAGAACAATTCCACTTACAAGAATAAGAAAAATATATTATCCTCAAGTTGACCAATAGTCTCTCCCAAGAATGGTTTGGTAAGCTCCATTTTCACCCCTAGGGCTTAAGGCTACAAGACTAGTGTTAGGAAAAGGTGTTCCCCCTTGATAGTCTTTCTACTAAAAGTTAGTATCATGCTCTTCATTCTTGCACTGGTGATGACATGTATAATAGGATGAATAATATATGGCCTATCTCTCTTGACTAGAGAGAGTGATAATCTCTCTTCATGGAGCTTAAAACAATCTCTTATCACAACAAGATGAAGGCGTTTAGATGGGGCATCCTAGAAGGAGGCTTAACCTCTTGTGCAAGACTCAAAAAGTATAAATTAGGGGATGGTAATTGTCCTTTTTGTTATGTTAAGGAGACCACACTACATGTGCTTTGATTCTATCAGATTACTCAAGATATTTGGTGTAAATCTAGATCAAATTTATATTCCTTTATAGTGGCTAATAGTTGGAAGGAAAGGCTTATAGGTCTAGGAATCCTTGTTGATAAGATATTCAGTATGATTATTGTTAATATGATCATATATTATCACATTTTGAAGACTCGGTGTAAATTTCTATTTGAAGAAGGGTTCTTAGTCAATGTTATTGAGACAATCTTTGATATCATTTCCATGTTCTTATTATAGTTGCAAGCAGAGTAAGTCAAAATGATATCCCTTCTGAGCAAGAAAATAGAATGTTCTTCTTCATAGGTAGAAAAAAGCTACAAGAGGTTGAGCTTAAGGATCTCGAATCTTGAAGGTGGTATTTATAGGCTACTTAGGTCTCTCTTCTCAAGTCCTGGTCATATCCTTGTTGGATCCTCTCAAGAAGTGTAAGGTTATTCACACAATTCCATTGATGTGGATTGTGAAGAATATGGTCAAATGGAAGTTCCTAAGGATATTGGCCCTCGGTTCTAGATTAAAAAATATCCAATAGGTTTATTGGAAGGGAAAGAGATCATTTTTTTTAAACACCTATAGGTCCCCGGTCTTCCGACATCCATAATTTTGCTCCCATGGAGTCCTTGTCATTGATATATAGCTGACCATCACTTCACCAACGTTACCATCCATCGATATCCAAACATCCATAACGTCACTCCCATGGCGTCCTTATAGTTGATATATAGTTGACCGTCACTCCACTGGCATTACCATATGTCGGTCTTCTGATGTCCATAATGTCGCTCCCATGGCGTTCTTATCATTGATATATAGCTGACCGTTGCTCCATATACATTACCATCCGTTGGTATTCCAATGTCCATAACATCGCTCCCATGGCGTCCACGTTGTGGAAACCGATGAAATGGGACATCATAATTCCGATGTCTCTGGCGTCGTTGTAGCGACGACTATATGGGGTTTGGAAAATCAAATCTTAGATGACACGTGTCCATAATGAAATTTCTCAACAAAGACGATATCTATGGCGTCAGAAAAGCGACATCATGTGAAACGATGTTTGAGGGGATCTGTTGTTTTTCGTTCTCCCGACAATATAAAGTGGTAATTGTGTCAAACGCACCATCGGAATTTGACCCAAATGTACCAGTGGATATTCTACATGAAATAGATCTCTGGCATCTTTACTTTCTTGGTCATTTCTTCCAAATTAAAATAGATCATCACAACCTAAAATATTTCTTGGAACAATGAAGGTCATCCTCGAAGCAACATAAGTGGTTGACAAAAATGTTTGATCATGATTATGAGATCATTTACAAGAAATAAAATAAAATGTTCTTGCTAATTCCCTTTCAAGGAAATATGAGGAGGAAGGGTCCCTCTTCTCACTCTCCTTCATTCCATCAGATTGATTAAAGGCATTTCATCGGGAATTGTTCCAAGATCCCAAATTGTCTCTCCTAATTCAGCAATTTCAATAAGAGCCTCCAACATCTTCAAGATACTCTTGAGAGAATGAAGAGATTTGCTATAAAGGTATTTTGTATTTAAGAAAACAATCTCACCTTAAATCCATTGTGCTCTCTGAAATTCATTCTTCACCAACAACAAGGCATTCAAGTTTTCACAAAACATATGAAAGGATAAAACGTTCTTTTTTCTGGGAAGGCATGAAATACGACATCTACACTTTTGTGGCTGAAAGTGATACTTGTCAACACAATAAGGGTGAAAAAGTTAAGATTCCAGGCAAACTCCAACCTCTCCCTATTCCACCTGCTATATGGATGGATATTTCTATGGACTTCATTGTGGGCTTACCCAAATCTGGAAATAAATCCGTCATCATGTTTGTAGTTGATCACCTTTCCAAATATTCTCATTTTGTTCCCTCCAACACCCATTCAAAATATCCACCAACGTGGCTCAAATTTTCATGGATAATATGTTCAAACTTCATGGAATGTGCCACTCTATTGTCTCCAACCATGATCCAACTTTCACTAGAAAATTTTGGTAGGAATTGTTCAAGCTCCTGGGAACCCAATTGCATCTCAAGACTAATGGTAAAACTGAATCTGTCAACAAGTGCTTGGAAACATATTTTAGGTGTTTTGCATCTAAAAAAAAACTCAATGGAATTACTGGTTTCCACTCCCTGAATGGTGGTACAACATCTCTTACCATACTACCACTCGCATGTATCCATTTGAAGCGGTCTACTGTCAAAATCCACCTTTTGTCTTCTCCTACCATGTTATCTCCAAGGTCCAAGAAGTCGACAACACCCTTACAGTCCGAGATGGAATTATCGGTACCCTAAAATAAAAGTTAGTCATGGATCAAAATATCATGAAGAAACAAGTTGATTAGGGTCGTTCAAAATGCCTATTTACTGAAGGAGACCATGAATTTCTTCATCAACAACCTTATAAACAAACATCACTCAAATCGGATCATTTTCAGAAACTCAATCCCAAGTTTTATGGGCCTTATACCATTCTCAAGAATGTGGGGCTTGTGGATTACAATTTATCTCTCCCCAATCACTCTAAGCTCCATCCAATTTTTCATGTTTTTTTCCTAAAGAAAGTGATTGGAACCAAGTGCTAGATTCAAACTAGTCTCCCTGAGTTGGATGAAGAAGGCTCCATTTGGTTGTAGCCCCAAGCAGTCTTGGACCACAGTGAGTGTCATGTCCGTCAGTAAACCATCAAGGAAGTTTTAGTTCAGTGGAAGGATAGACCACCAGAGGATGCCACATGGGAGCCCGCTGCCATTTTGCAACAATTTCCTCATCTCAAGCCTTGAGGACAAGGCTATTTTTTCAAGGGGATGGCATGTTAGGGTCCTAACCTACCTAACCCCTCAAGTAGATAGAATAATATGTTTTAGATATAATAAAGGCTGACATTAGTAAATAAGGCCTATGTAATAATGTAAACATGTCTAGTTTAAGAAGACTTAATATAAGATTTTGCTTCTAGAAATATCTTCCTCTAGAATGTTCTCTAGAATATGGAAATAGTATAAATAGGAGTAGAAGGCATGGAAGAGTTGTGTCTTGAGAATCATTTTTTATTTGAGATTTACTCTACTATAGGTTTCCCCCTTGAAGAGGCAAGTGAACTTGGATATCAATATAATAAATGTATCATTTCTAGAATAAATTGTGTCCTTGTGCCCTATATTTTGTTGGTAATTGTTATAAAAAGTATATTTCTTCTCTCCATAATACATCTGGTACCTTACAAAACCTTAATCCATTGAATTGTATTATATTGCAACCTTAATTCCTTAATTGGAATTATTAAACCATGGGTCAAAAATCTCATGCCAAAACCCCCCAAAACAGACCAAAAAATTGCATAAATTTTTTTGGGGGGACACTGCCCCCCCCTGCAACTCCCTCCTTGTGCTAGGAACATACACATTGTGCATAGGGATAACCGTATAAATAATATAACACATACCAAACACTAGACTTGCCTGATTATTACGGCAATCGAGCACATAAAGAAACCAATATAAACTGAAAGAGTTCTCTGTATTGTATATTAATGAGAAAGAAAAATATTTCTTATATAACATTATAAGCAAGTCAAGTCAATCCACTTTAAGAATGTGGTATAGACTGAGAAACACACTAAAGTAAATTAATACATAAAAGCATAAAAAATATATAGTCGAGTTGAATTTATTAATTCCTAAGTCCAATATCTAATTGACCGATAATATTTACTTTAACACTCTCCCTTAATGGTCAATCTATTAACTATGCCAAGCTTATCCCAGAATTTTACATATTTTTCTAGACCCAAAGACTTGGTTCTACAGTTTGGTCCTCTGTGGGATAATATTGTAGCTCGATAGATACATCCTCTACAAGTTGTCTGATTAAGTGGAAATGTACATCAAAATGTTTGGTATGCTCGTGGCCGACTGGATTCTTGGCAAGTTTGATCACCCCTTTATTGTAGTCACATAATAGGGGCATTGGATCTATTTGTTGCATTTGCATATTTGAAAGCTTCCTTTTGATCCAAATTGCATCACAAGATCCTTTCATTTCATCTCGATATTGTGCTTATGTTGATGAAAGGCCTACTGCATGCTACTTCTTGTTGGTCCATGTGATTTCACCTATGCTAAGGATAAAAACATATCCAGAAGTGGATTTTTTTATCTTCGAAAGAACTTGCCCAATCTGAATCTGTATACCCACACAACCTAGGGTCTTTGATATTGCTATACATAATTCGAAAGTCAAGTTTCCCTTTCACATATTTCAACACTCATCATGTTGCAATCCAATGCTCTACATTGGGTGTTGTCATGAATATGGAAATGTAGCTCACAATGAAACTCAAATCAAGTCTAGTGGATATAAGATATATCAAGCTACCCACTAGTTTCCTATATACTAGCTCATTAATGACCTTAGAGTCAGTCTTGGTTGAAAGTTTCAACTCTTTCTCCATAGGTTAGACGATATTTTCCAATTTTCCATTCTAAACCTCTCAAGAAAACTCCTGGCATGTTTTGTTTGTGAGACAAAAATGTTGCTACATGTTTTCCAAACTTCTACACCTAGACAATAAAGTAGGAGGCATGAATCAGTGATGTCAAAATATTTTCTCATATTGGATTTGATCTATTTTATAACACTTTCCTCACTAACTTTTATAATGATATCATCTACATATATGACGAGAAGGATGATATCATTTCCAACACTTTTGACATATATATTGGAATCTAAAGGAATCTGTTGGAACCCCTGTTCATCCAAGTATCTATCAATCTTGATGTACCATGCCCTAGGTGCTTGCTTCAAACCATATATAGCCTTCTTTAGTCTGCAAATCAAATTATCCTTCTCTGAACCCTGAAAACCATATGGTTGATACATGTAGATGTCACACACCCACTATGGTAGCTAAGATTTTATTTTTTCTTTTTGTCTTTTCTTTGAGGGACAAAATCCTCGGATTTCTATGGAGCCTAGCGCAGACCATCCATTCCCTTATCCTCCTCCAAGTAATCATTCGCTATGACCACATGCCTTACCAAAAAGGCACTTCCGGCTTTTGCGATTCGGCAAATCGCGATGCAAGTGTTCCCTTGTTCTCTGTCTTTCAAAATGTTGAAACTCCAAAGGGTCTAACAGATCCTTAGCTCCTCCCTTGGGTCACTTTTCATACGACCGGTCCTATGACCTGGTGCTATTCCTATAAATGTTTTCGGGGTTTCACGATTCGGGGAATCGTGATGCAAGCGTTCCTCCTTTCCCTTTCGAATCCCTGGAACTCGAAAGCTCGGTATCATCCGGATCTACGGTCCAGATCGTCGACTTGATCAATGGCCTGGATTAAATCCCGACATTCTACCTTTCGGTATTTTGGCGGGGTCTTCACTCTTATTTCTGTGATCTCCAGAACCCCAACGACTTTAGATCTTTTCCATGCGTCCCTAAAAATGGGCGGTCCAGATTCTTTCGAGACTCCTCCTTCCTACCACAAGACCCTATCCGGTGACCTAGGGCTCATCCACAGAGCACATCGGGGTTTCGCGTACCGAAATTCCGCGACTGGCGAAGACGAGGGGTCTTGCCCTTAGGTTTCCCGGGTGCTGAAATGCTAAAACCCATTCACGCTAAACCGATTCGGGGTTTTGCATACCAGGACTCTATGACTAGCAAAGATGAGGGGTCTTTCCCTTGGGTTTCCCGGGTGCCGAAACACCGAAACCCATTCACGCTAAACTGATTCGAGGTTTCTCATACCGGGATTTCATGACTAACAAAGACGAGGGGTCTTGCCCTTGGGTTTCCCGGGTGCCAAAATGTCGAAACCTGAGAGACCTACTCTTTCTTGTACAAGGTTTCCAGACTCCGATCACATGATCCTTCAGAGGGTTCTTGGGTAATCATCCCTAGGCTTGGTGACCTGACTAAAAATCCTTCCTAATTCACCGAGCTATGAACTCTATGTCAGGGGTAAAGTAAACTCGTGGGTTTACTAAAATAGTAATCTTTTCAAGGAACTCACTCCAACTCTGAAATGCAAGGGAACTTCCTGGAAGGAGGTGCCTTCGGGAAATCAAACCAGGACATAGCGTGAGTCAAGTAGATGGAACAAATCTCAAGGGAACAGACTCGTATTCTGAACTTATTCGTTCTATACATAAACTGATTATGGTCACATGAGTATAAGCATGCATCCATTATTTCTGATCAAAACACAAGGCAAACACTTCAATACATAAACCATTTATGAGCATATAAACATGAGCATGCGTCCATGATATTCAATTCAAAATACGGGACATAAAACTTATCAGAAACACCAAGTGTGATGCAACTGCTAAGAGGGGTGCTCGTTTCCACCCAACCGTAGGCTCAGTGACTCTAGACAGATTTACCACTAGCCACCCCCGAGCTAGACCACAATGCTTGGAGATTCAGTCTCCTACTTGCAGCTCAACGGAAGTCAAGGACGAAGGTTACTCTCCTTCTCCTCTGTTCAGAACTCCCTGTATTTCTGGAGTTCCTCCTAGTTCTCTTCCGCAAGCCCTGTCGCGCGCACTCTCCCTGTACTACCCTTACCACACTTCCTATCTTGCCTTTTCTCTACAAGATTGCGTGTGGCGCGAATTTCCCCGTTCGTGGTCAGGTCTGGGATATTTTTACGGATGGGCGGTTCACCCCCCCCCCCATCCCCTCATTAACTCTTGAGGAGCCTCCCCACCTACCAATCTAATGGGAAATCCATTCTAGGGTCAGAGAGTTGCTTTGGTCTTTGAGAAAGTAAAAATCAATATGGTACTGGCTTGGTGGAAGTTAACACAACCATTCCAAGTCCCTTCCACCACCTCTCATTAGCCATCGTAGTCTCTTTTAGCACATCCCCCTCCCAACAGTCACGCAACACATATTCATAACATAATTTACATTCATCGACCTTTTATACAAAGGTCCATCAAATCAAACATTCACCTCTTTGAGTTTGCCATAGTTCTTGGCCAATATAGTTATTTTT
>JZKD02S0995956.1:0-13556 GCA_000966675.3 Picea glauca
ACTTGTCCTTGCCCCATCCAACCGCCCTGTCATAGAAGTAGAATGATGGAACCACTGTTACACTATCACTGTGAGATGTACTGCTGTAAATCTATACCAATCAACCTACACCAAATAACCAATAACAACCGGTACCAATAACTTGTGCCAACATGTACCTCAACCTGTACCATAAACAAGTGCATCAACCATGCACCAAAACTGTACAAATAACCTGTCACAATAACCTGTCAAAACAACCTATCACAACAACCTGTCTCATCAATCTTATCAACCAAATCAGATCTACTCACCAAGACAACTCTCAACCATATGCACAATATCACCAAGATGTGCATCGACCAAGCATAACACAACAACTCATAATCATCACCAAGATCAATATGTGATTCTAATAATATACCAATGAAAGTATGCTACATCATCCATAAACCATGTGTCAACAATACTACTAACAAGTGCCTCCAACCATGTACCAAGTATGTACCAATCATGCATCAACTACTCATCAACTATGACTCATCAAGATGTACCAACATCATTAACTAAGCACCTCATGTATGTGCCAACTCATCAACTACTTGTCTCAACCATGTACCCAACATGTACCATAACCATATACCAAATACATATACCAATATAACCGTCAAAAATTTCTCTAGCAAGCAAATACCATAAACCATTACATCAAACCATGTGCCACAACCTCATTGTTATACAACCTCTATTTGTAACGTACCTCAACCAAAATCCCTCATCAATTTCATCATACAAATCTGATTTGTAACTCTGTAATAGACCTGGTGTATATGATCACATACTTGCAAACCTTCCTTAACTTTAACAACAAGAGACTAGCCTTTTCATCAAACTTTACTTTAGTCTCACATGACTAATTTTGGATTAGTCAACAACCCTAACTTGCAATAATCATAACNAACCATCAAAATTTCTCTAGCAATACATCACACTATCCATAACCAAATACCATAAACCATTACATCAAACCATGTGCCACAACCTCATTGTTATACAACCTTTATCTGTAACATAGCTCAACCAAAATCCCTCATCAATTTCATCATCCAAATCTGAATTGTAACTCTGTAACAAACCTGGTGTATATGATCACATACATGCAAACCTTCCTTAACTTTAACAACAAGAGACTAGCATTTTCATCAAACTTTACTTTAGTCTCACATGACTAACTTTGGATTAGTGAACAACCCTAACTTGCAATAATAATAACTATGTACCTATAATGAATAAATATCTAAAAAATAGTACACAATGTTATTAAGTGTATTTTCTTCAATTCCTCCAGGTTTAACTACTTGGAACCTCCCAAAAACAGAGTTATAACAAAAATGGCATACCTTGCTGAATTATAACTTATTTTAGAGAGAGAACTTGTAGAACATGCCCCGAATGGAATGTTTTCTGTTAGGATATGAAAATGGTACACAACATCCTACATAATTTACTCTAACCAATACATTTGGTCTTACTAAATTTGGATGTGTTATGAAGAAGTTATGATGTTTTTACCCGAAACACCTGTTTTAGACTAGTTTCAGGACTAGCCACAAGCCCTATTTTCCATGGAGTGTAACTCCCAAAATACAGTGACCCACAAGCTAAAATGTTTATCACAATTACTTGGACATGTTTTCTCAATGACCTCCATATTTTGCTGTCTGATTCATTGTAGAAAAACATTTATTGTGAAAATGGTGAGATGACCTGTAAATAACATACCTTAGAAAACATCATCAAAAGACTTTATCCTCCCTTGAATTTCGTCCTTGTTTACTTCACCTTCCCTCTGAAATTCACCTTAAATATCCTTTGGTTACCTCATTCACTTGTATATATTCAATATGCTCAAATGGATACAAATGGGAGACCCTTTCTCTCTTATTTATACTCTCCAAGTAGCTTCCTCTAGAAGTATCCACTTAGGCACTCTGTCCACTTAGCCACTTTGTCCACTTAACCAACTTTGTCCAATTAGCCACTTTGTCCACTTAGCCATTTTGTCCACTTAACCAACTTTTTCCACTTAGCCACTTTGTCCACTTAACCACTTTGTCCACTTAGCCACTTTGTCCACAAATAGTAAACTCTCCAATTCTAGTTGCAACTAATTTATATTTAATTGTTTTCTTGTTGCAACCACTTTAACCCATGATTAAGCACTTATAATGGTCAACTTATTCTATGAGGTTCTAGAATAATTTGACTTCTTTTATCTTCTAGGATATTCTAGATAACTCATGAGGGTTCTCCAACTTCATGTGGCCATAACTCTCTAACCGTGAGGATTTATTGGGCGTTCCACATATCATCGGAAATGACATGACATAGAATATCCATATAGAATAGTATTACCTATAAATTAACTGATCTTTGTACATTTATACCTCAAATGGACTTGATTCCCTTACCCATGCATTTGTGCTACTAGAATTTGCTACCTCAAATGGACTCGGGTCCGTTACCCATGCATTTGTGCTACTAGAATTTGCTACCAGACTTCTCCAAGTGTTGACATCAATCACTAAGGGTTGACATCAATCTACAATATCACTCTCCAAGGGTTGACATCAATGACAACCAACAATCCATACCAACTGTCCATCAACATAAGCCAACTGTCTGACAATTCAAAGTAGATTTAACCTACCGATTTCAGGCAAAGAGTTGCTCGTAAAAGTGTATTTTGTTGTATATATAGTTTTCTTTTTGGGAGTCTAAATCCATCTAAAACAATTATAATATATAAATATTTATGTAAATTTTTTTTCTTCCCTTCTATCTTAAGATAAAAAAACATAAAAAACAATGCATCTAATTCTGAAGAAATTATATATGTATGTTTAGCTTCATAGTTGTTGCCTATTTTACATCATATAAACTTTGTGTCAAAGTGCATTGTTTTAACAATCATAATGGAATTACATTGTAATTATTTGGAATAATAGAAAAACATAAACATAAATAGATTGTAAAATATAAAAATAATTATGGGGGATATTGCACTTTATTGCACTAGCAATTTGAATAATGGATATATAGGTTTTGGTAGAACAGGGGAATCTTTATCAAAAACAATGATGATACATAACCTAGTTAAGATTTAAATAATTAATAAATATATTAAACCTTTAATACATACATTTTTACAAATATAAAATGAATATAAAATGAATATAAAATGATTAATATAGACAAAATAATCCATTTACATAAAGTGTAATAAAAATATGTGGTACTTATAACATCTTAAGTCATACAATTCTAATTGACCCAACAATATACTCATTATGAGCTTAACATGTTATTTTAGAGAATTGAAACTGGGTGGGAGGATAACAAATATTTTTCCCAATCACCCGAGATAAATCCAATTGACTTTATTGGCTTGACCACTTATAAATAAATAATGAAAATGATGTTTTTTGATTTGTATTTTATTACAAAATTGAAATGTAAAGGACTAATATTTATAGTTTCAAAATTTGCAAAGAAACAAAAATCCATCGTAAGAAAATAATATTCCAATAAATTTTGAAGTTGAGGGAGAGAATCACTTAAATTTGAACCTAAAAGATAAACAATGTTTTAAGCAATTAAATTTGATACCAATCTAAATGTATATGATATCAAGATTTCAGTGAAAGATATTTAAATAAAAATCACATACATACGATTAACATATAAGTAATGGAAAAACAAACTGTTTTTGGATTCTTTCAACCACATCAACATTAGGAACCAACAACATAAATTCACCACAAGGTCAATAAGAATTCGACAAATGCAAGCAAAATACCAGTATTGATTTTATTAATTTGGAAAATGTTTTCTTTCAAATTGGAGAAATAAGGAGGAGTAACACTTATAAAGATTTGTTAAAGTATATCTTTCTTTTCATTCTAATCAAAAGACTTATTTATAAGCTAACCAAAAATATTTTCATATTAGGTGAACCCATGAATGTGTGTCCCACTTTTTAGTGAAATGTGGTGATGAAAATTCAATATTTAACATATTTTTTAAATTGAAGCCTTTGAAACTCATCATTGATCCATTTTCATGTCATAAACTTCCATTTTATGCTAAGTTATACCATGTGGAAGAACCCTCCTTTAATCCAAATCCATAGTCCTCAACACCCCATATAAGTCTCATAGTTCCATGTTACTTCGTATAAGAAATCATATGTTTTCAACAATTAGTCATTTTTATGATTTCCACGATGTGGAGATTCCTTCCATATGGTATTTTCTCCATGCTCCACATACTTATAATTTCACATGAGTTGACACTTATACTATTTTCAACTTTTCCTCATGCAGAGAAGTGAATACATACCTTTTTCTCTGCACTTCCACAATCCCCATTTTTCTCTCCACACTTCTGTAATCCCCATTTTTCTCCAACACTTAGCCATTTTTCTAACATTCTACACTCTTATCTTCTGTAATACTCCATACTTAGTCATTTTTCAACTTTATCCACCTTTGCATTATCCTATTTCTCTGCGTCACCTTTTCTCCACATTACTTGTACCTCTCTTCCTATCTATTGCAGTGTCTTGTACTTATCCGATTTCAAGTCATATCTCATGCAGATAACTTTAGATTAACCCATTTCTCCGCATGACTCTACCTTTCGAAAGACTTAGTGTATTTTCACACTGGACAACAATTCATCATTTTTTAAGAAATTATGGTTCATTAATGAAGTTCCTTCTCAAAAGGAAAAATATGGTTGTCAATAGTAAAGGATGATTAATTATCTCTATTTTCCATAGAGCACTTTCTTGTCAAGGATAATTTCTATTTATGGTTCGTGTTCCTAAAGAAATTGTACATACTGAAGGGACATCTCATTAAGGATTGTTTATGAATTTAGCCTTTAAAAAAATTAAGTTTCGTAATCCATATTGATAACCTTCACGTATATCAAATCATATTGAAAGAAGTGGGAAATATGAAAGCTAGAAGAAGAAATGAACCATTCTATGGAGACACTGCCAACTCTCTCGCTCGCTAGAACAAACATTTCCTTTGGCTGACTGCATATTAGTGGTATTCAAGTCTCTCTCATGAGCACAAGCTTGCTAGTAAGATTTGGACAATGGTTTGGTAAAGGCCAATTGCATGCATGAAGCTTTTGACTTTAGAGAAACACTTTCTTTATGTGAAAGTAAATTTAAATCAAAGCTCAAGTTGGTTCTATTTCTTTCATAAGGAAAGAACCATGTTCTCCCAACTCCAAATATATTTAGAAGAAGGATTCAACTTCCTACCCGAATAAAGTCCTCCAGATTTTGGAATTTGATTCCTTTCTAGATTCATAGGGTGGTGTTGCGAACTTGTTAAATGATTTCCTGACATCATCTGCTACAACGCCAACTGATACTACTAAAATTGATATTAACCTACTATATGAGGCATATCGTTATTTCTCTACGATTTCAACCTACCTTTTCATATGATTGATATCAAAAGATGGCAAAATTAGTAGGTGTGACTATAAGAAAAGCAAAAGAACATAGATTGAGATTGATCACAATGTAAACTATTTTTAATTGATTGCATTCTCATTATTCACATTTTTTCATTCAAAATTGTTACTTTATTTCTATTCAACTTATTGGTCATGTAAATCTTGAAGAATAATTCTAAAAAATACTATCTATGTTCTCAACAAACTAAGGAAACTGAGTAAATTTAAAATGATGAGATTCAACTCAGACACATACATGTACATAATTTTTATCTTCTACAAATTGTGTCACCTTACTAAAAATTGAAGATGATAGATTGACATTGATCCTTCTCGATAATACTCTCTACACTTTCAACCAATTGAGGAAAGTGAGTAAATTTCAAATGATCTAATTAATTTTAAACATATACATGAACATAATATTGATCATGTACAAATTGTTTCACTATAATAAAAAGTAAAGAAGATAGATTGACATTGATCCTTCTCAATAATACTCTCTATACTTTCAACCGAGGAATGTGAGTAAATTTTAAATGATCAGATTAATATTAGACATATACATATACATATAAATATAGATATACATAATTTTTATCATCTGCAAATTTTGTGTGACCCCCAACGACTGAAACTAGCCTAGATCCATCTTAACCCTAGATATATCAAGTGTCGAGAGGGATACAATATCTCGAGGTGAAAACCTTTCCTAAAATTTTCACTCTAAAATAGGTTTTTACCTCAAGAGATTTTATCCCTCTGAGCCTTGATAGATTCATGGTTAAGATAGATCTATGCTGGTCTTATAGTCACACTTGCTACTTTTCCCATCTTTTGATATCGATCATATGAAAAGGGAGGTTGAAATCATATACCATTCAAATATTTAACTCAAGATAGTGCAAAAAATGTCATACCCCTTCTCTCTTTCTTCCCACGTGGACATTCAAATATTTAACTCGAGATATTGCGGTAAATGTCAAACCTTATCTCTCTTGCTTCCCAATATTAATAGTAGCTTTCTCCAAAATCAATCCTTGTGAAATTAATGAGACTATTTGATTTGTATCCATTATATCATTGTTTAAATCAATGAAACTATTTGTTTTGTGTTGGTGCTTCTTATTTATAACATAATGAGTCTATTCACAATTTAGTGAATTATTCTATCCAAAGCATTCCCTATTGTAAAATGGAAAACATTTAAATAGTTGAATTACACAAATTTGGTAATTAATGTCAATAAGTCATTGAATATTGAATTCAATGATTATAGTAAATTATGACATTAGAGGGTGAATTGTGAGTTTATGGAATTATATCACCAATATTTTTGGTTGAATATAAACTTTCATAGAACACTCATCAATCCATTGCATTTTTCACCTATTAAATTTTTGTGGATTGCATTTTTATGTGATTGATATTATTTATACATAATTAATTTTTTATATGATTAAGCAAAAAATGTTATGTTTAGTTTATTTACATAATGATACTCACAAAATGAGTAGTAAGAAACCCTAAAATACTTTGGGAAGAAATAACATATAATATTAACTACCTCCCACACCCATTACTAATTAGTACTGAAGAAACCTAAAATGCTTTGGGAAGAAATAACATGTAACATATAATATTTAGCCTCTAAATTATTATTGAAGAAACATATTAACTGAGATTCTCCTAAGTGCCTATGTGCTTCCCATTCCTTTCCTTGGTTGTCACTGGCACCCTCCTAGCCCTTTGATCAATCTATAATTGAAAGTTATTTGACAAAGGTGGATCCTCCAAAAAGTAAATTAATGTGATTTAGAGTGCCATGTTTACACCATAGTGTTGAGACCTATCATGATCTACTAATAAATTCTCACTATTTAATTTTTTCATGATCGTCTTTAGTTTCCGATTTGTTTGGAACCTGAACTAACTCCCGCAGTCAGGACAATATTTTTAATCGGTTCATAAATCTCCATTCCTATCCAGTTTATGTTTTCAATTATCACTATTTTATTTTTTCCAATTTATTTTCATTTTCCAATCTTTTTGTAACTAGAACAATATCCAGGAAAGCATGCAAGACTCCATATATTATATATAGATGATAATCATTATTCCATTTCTATGTATACTCCATATATTATATGATGATGATGATGATGGTGATGATTAACATTCACTGATACCGATTGGTCTATCAAACCATACGAAGGTAAGAGATTACTTCGATTTATTTAAAATTATATTTCAATGCTTAAAAAGCATCGAGAGGAGTGTTCCAAGATCACCATAGTTTTGATGAATTAGAAGGTTAGGAAGGTATGTACTGTGACAAATATTTTTAAATTGGGATCTAATATGGGTATAGGAAGGGGAATATAAGAGGAAGTGTTTTTCATATTCTACCCTCTTAGTGTCACAAATATGGCACACTCTTTCATCCCATGATGTTTTGGGAATTGTCCAATGCCCAATTTCACTATATAGCTTGTTAGCACTAGAAGTCACACCTAGACTGTTGTAGGTGTAAGCCTAGTAACCATCAGAATATAAATGATTTAAAATAGGTTTATAGTTGATTGGATCAACAAGAATGAGTAAGAAAGGGAGAGGGAAACAAACTGTCTGTAGAGGCATTCCATTGGGCATGGAGTCATAACATCCTATAGATAAAAGGAAATCAAACCGTATACAAAAAAAAAGGGATATATAATGATGAGTAGAAGGATAGAGAATATGACAAAACGAAGAACACCCATTGTACATAGATCCTTTCTGCAAACATATTAAAGATTTCTTAAACAATAAACAATGATTTAATGGGCAAGTTACAACAGATCCTCTGCTGTTCATGAATCCATCAATCAATGATAGCTATGATCCTCAAAACCTTCAATATATTCAAGCAAGAAGATGAAAAGAGAAATGGAAAACAAATAATACAATATGATAAACAACTCTCATAAATCTTTAATGATAGAAATGTTGATTACAAACAAGCCCCCAGGCTTACAAATGAGCAACTAAAACTTCTCCTCCATCTCTCTCCTCTCTTAGATCATGAATCCAACCCTTTCCATCTCAAAATCCATTTCAAATAAAGTTAATGATCTCTCTCTATTCTAAGGATATCAAAAACAAGGAGCTACATAGGATTATCCTCCATTTAGGAGTTTGTTACAAAAGATTCCAACAAAAACATAACAAATTCCTATTTTGGGATCTTGTCTATTGTGATAAATTCCTTTTGAAACAAGTCATGATGCTTGATCTGGAGATGGAACACATGTTCCTAATGTACACCTAACTCCTAGGAATCCATTCTAATCTTCCCTGATAGCTGGCATCCTTCCCATAGCTCGGATTTTTCAAACTGTTAGAGTTCGCAATGCCTTTGACATCATGTGCTATGAACTTTACTGTCGGTGATGATTTTGAATTTTCTCCCAAACTACAAACTGGGTTGACCTGAGTTTTTGTCATAACGTGAATGGTAATATGATGATTCTCCACACCAAATTTCAGAAGAACCCATATTAGCATTCAAAATTTACGATCAAAACATGACTCTGCTGTGTGCTAATTGCTACGAACTATCCCAAATTACCACTTCGCAAGGCCAATGAATCCGGGCATTGTGAACTTTCCTGTAGAATCCTATTTCACTTTTTCCAAAGCTTCAACACCCCAAAAATTATACCAGGAGTCCAAATATTCTACAAAACTTCATTATATTGATATATAATTGGAGGAAAAACACCAAAACTGTTAGTTATAGCTCAAAACTCATAGCCATCTCCAAAAAGTTGTAAATGCATATAACAAAAAATTTGACCAAAATTAATGCTGTTTTTGGAAGATCAATGTATTTTTATTCTAGAGCTTCTTCTGGTAGCCACCTTATCCAAAGCTTATACACCTTAGTGGTATGAAATAAAGCACATTTCAGAAGGGAGGATAAAAGGGACAACAACTGAGATTTGTAATGAAAGGAAGACAAGTGAAATTTCTTTGCTAAAATAGAGTTTCAACAACATAAATATTAGTTTGTAGTGAAAATGAATAAAACACCATAAATATCAGTTTGCAACGGCAAAGATGTATGCAATTTAAGATTGGTTATACAAATGATTAACCATATTCCTCCTGTTTGATATGGGTCTCATTCAATTGGTTAATACTGAGTTTTAAATGGATGCAGAAGATGAGGGATTCAACAATTCTGGAACAAAGGGTTTACAACTCCAAGTTAAAAATCAAATAGCACACTTCAAGGAAACTGTTAGAAATTCCGTGACAAAATCCTTGAAAATCTAATTAAATGAAGGCGCTAAAAACCATAAAATTCCCCTTAACATGTTTTTTAGTTTCAATAATGAAATATGAGTGCATGAGGTACTCATAAGTACACTACGAACTTTCCAAGTGAGTTGGAAACAAATACACCTGACTATTTCATGTGCTAACATTGGCTCCACAGGGGATGGCATGCTCCCTATGAGATGTCAAGAACATGCAGACCTGTGCCTGATATTGAGAACATCCCTGCAAATTTATCAAAATTGAAAACTGAAAAATCTTGAAGCCACCAATGTCTCCATTGAGCTATGGAGTCTTATTGTTATTATTCTTCTACAACAACACCAAACTAAAAAACAAATACTTGAAAATATGAGCTTATTTATATACATTCCCACTTCTATCCAACTCAATGGATTAGCTCATTTATATACAAATTTCCAAAATAATCATTTGAGCAACAAATTGCTTAACCTGCTTTGATATTCATTGATGAAAATGTAAAAGGAAAATAGTAGGTATAATAAAAATCCAATGAATAGATGATACCTACTATTGTAGACATGTAACATACCAAAATATGTAACCTTTGAAGTTTTGGAAAATAAGGACTCCATCAAATATGCTATTAATCATAAAACCCATGAAAAGACATTTTCAACTGATCCGAAGGAAAATAAATGCTACTGTGCTGAATCCAGTACATGAATAACATTATGATCCTCCTCATGATTCAGTTGAAAACAAGATGATTTATGAGTATCCTCTGGTGGTAATACTACATCCTATACTTGAACCATTATATTTTCTTGTTGGCTTTCTACTTGCAGTGAAATATCTTGACCAAAATTCAAGAACATATAACCTTGGAGATCATCATGAAAAAACAAGGGTTGCTGATTTGTAGTATGAAAAATCAAGCATTTGGGAGTAGCCACCTCTTCTTTAATAAAATGATCATGTGATGATTTCATAGTAGGGTTTGAAAGGCTCCTACTACGATCAACTGATAATTGAAATCTGAAAATGATGTAGAAAGATGTCCCAAATCTGATTTTTGTTCATAAACATCCTCATGTCCATTTACATGAAAATATTCAACCCATAATTGATCTGAGAGATTTCCACAAACTTGAAGGTTGTTTTCGATCTCCTCTGCATCTATATACACCTACTCTAAATATGAAGACTTTCCCTCTCCGAGGAATAAAACCAAAACAAGATGATGATGAGATGCAATATAAAACAACTTGGCAATGACTTCAGATGGTCAAATGCAATTAGGCATGTTAAGATAGAAGCTGTGGAATCTCCAGTTAACTGGGTGACAGTCTCATTTATCCTCTTCTTTAGGGCATAAAACTCTGATATACATTGATCAATAGATTTGTTTTCACCCCAATATCTCATGAATACACGATGAAAATCAGTCCACAAACAAATAGAACAAGCCTTCAAATTTCTAAACCAAAAAGCATCATCCTCGACCAAGGATTTGAAAAATAACCTCAAGATAACATACTCATGCATGATTTCAAAATTATCAACAAAATCCTCAAATTTTTCCATGTGATTTTTAGCTGCAATATGATCATTTCCTTTGAACACATGAAGGTATTCAAAAAACATGGGAGGGTAAGCATTTAGGATAGGAGACATCTTGAGATGTTTATAAAATTATCTGATTCTTAATTGAGCTTTACTAGGCTGAACAGAAAGGTCAATTGGCTGATGGAAAGGTTCAACATGGCCTCATAAGGTATATCAACTTCCTAATCCACATGTTTACAATATGAGTCAACTTCAGGAGAAATTGAAACAAAGACCTTAGCTTTATCAATAGGTTCACATGATGGGATTAAATCAAGGTCAATAGTGCATGAAGAGGACAAATATTCATTACTCAGTGAAGAATATGAATTTGTAGGATTAAAATCATCTGAATAAACAAAACATAGGATGATCCTATTTACATGCAAAGGGAAATACAAGAACGAGCTCATGAAGAAGAGCATAATTTCATGGAGAAAGCTAATGCGATGATACCTAGTTTTTCTCTTCCGTGCTTTCATTTTTTTGTTAGAAGGATTTTTCATCCAGTGGAGTCTTATATTGTGGATTCACCATGTGAAAGAGTATTGCAGTCTGTATGTGTCCAACATGGATCTAATCAATGTCTTTCTCTTAGGGAAGATTTTCAACTTTGTCCCTGGCAACGACGCCAAAAATGTTAGAACTAGAAGTCACACCTAGACTACTGTAGGTGTAAGCTTAGTACCCATTAGAATATAAATGATTTAAAATAGGTTTATACTTGAGTGGATCAACAAGATTGATTAAGAAAGGGAGAGAGAAACAAACTGTCTGCAGAGGCATTCCATTGGGCATGGAGTCATAACATCCTATAGATCAAAGGCAATCAAACCGTATACTAGAAAAAATGGATATATAATGATGAGTAGAAGCATAGAGAATATGACAAAAGGAAGAACACCCATTGTACAGAGATCCTTTTTGCAAATAGATTAGATATTGCTTAAACAATAAACAATGATTTAAAGGGAAAGCTACAACATATCCTCAACTATCCATGAATCCATCAATCAATGTAAACTATGATATGTTATAGCAAGACTTGCCTCACCCTATGAAAATTTGCTCAGAAGGTCTTTTCCATTTCCCTATGTAGAATTGAAGTCCCTTTTTGCAGTTCCCAGAGCTAACATAATATTTTTCCACATATATGCGCCTAACTATTATACAACATGCATATATGCAGGTTGCACCATTACAAACCGTGTACATCGGGTTTTGTGCCCAAAATTTAAAAAATGGTGCTGGGTTTCCATGTCACGTCACGAGATCTATGATCCTTGACCTTCCATTTACTGGAAATGTTCTGACTCAACCCTTCAGTTCCATTTGAAGGCTATAAATGAGCCATATCCAAGCTATGGAAAAGAGGAGAAGAATTCAACTTTGAGAGAAAAGTTACTATGGAGAAATTATTCACTTCATATTGAGTCTGCATCCCTTTATCCTTTTAACCCTGAACACATTGTTCAACCCCAAAGCTCTTCCCTACTTGCCTTTGGTGGAGGATTGAAGTGGTGGAGGCCTAGCTAGAAGGGACTTATTTTCTCACTTTCGAACCATGTCGACATAGAATTTTGTCATTCATACACTTCTGCTAATTACATTTTAATAGAAATACTCTTTTATCATCCAATTAATGTCTTGCAAATTTTTGAATCGTTATTCCATGGGAATATTTTTTATGAATATTGATGGATTATGCTATTGAATGTGATAAAGTTATATATTATCACCATATGATTGTGTTTATTGGTTTTTGAGGACAAGTTGGAGGTGTATTTCTTTGAGTCAAGTGCTCAACGATGGACTTCATTAGACGTCTCAATGAGATAGGCTCTTTATATTGTCTTATTAGCATATTTGTTTACATAGAATACTTGATATTAGAGTTCATTTATGCAATCATTTCCGCCTGTTGTGGTTTACCCCATGCCATAGAGAGATTTTCGTTGTAACAGAATTGGCGACCATACTGGGGAAAGAATATTATTTTCGGGGTTTGGAGTGTTTTTCTCCTTTGATTGCTCTTGTTTATATTGAGTTTCTTGTCTTTTGATTGCTTAACAACCTCTATTCATTTTGAGTCTGAGTTTCTTAGCCTTATCCTTAACTTGGTAGTGTTTCAATACATATACACA
>JZKD02S0995978.1:0-13556 GCA_000966675.3 Picea glauca
TTTACTATAATCTTCAATAGAAAGACCTTTCACCACCAAGAATATCCAACACATAAGAGGGTGCACAAAACCCTATAAATCTAGCACCCAAGAGAGGTGCGCAACTTTGACCAAGAAGTGTACTTGCTGAAATTTCCAAAACTCACAAGTGTGTGAGTGTGTGTCTACAATGAAAGATTTCCTTTTACTTATATTAGAATTGTCTTATGAACTGAAGTGTCTATTGGCACAATAGGGTCGACCTCACTTAGATATATTATTTATTTATTATTATAATAATTAATATTAATATTACTATTAATTATCTTTTACATTTTATCTTTAGACACAATAAGGTAGGGCCGACTTGTACCCTTTACATAATAACTAGGGTTATAGGTAGGTCTGAATCCTGAACAATATATAGCAAATGATTTGATACACCCACTAGTGCTCATCCACTAGGGCACATCCATAGGGATGCCATGGACCTGATTCACTGCATTACACAGGTGAACCAGGTCTTCACACGTTCACCTGTGGTCGTCCACGGGCACGTCCACTCTACACATATGCTTTCCCACTGCCACCAACAGGAGGATCATCTGGATTCTTCTCGTTAACTTTGCTTCTCAAAGGAGGCCATCACATCATCTTCATTTATGTTCACATGATGATGTGCCCAACACTTTTGGGATTTCCCACGTTCACCTTGTGCTCAGCCACAGGCACGTCCTAACTCAACATATCACTTTTACATTAGATAATCATCTGGAATTATTCTCACTCATGTCATGGAGGAGGCCATCTCTACGATCCTGAATTTATCCAAGACAGGAACCATGAACCCTTCATAAGGGCTTTCTCTCAGGTTTGTAAGATGAGAGAAAGACTCACATAGCTGCTATGTTCCACATCTCATAGGTTTGTAAGCTGGAGGATGTCTCCCATAGCTACATTCATCAACAACTTCCAACGACTATTTACATACACATTTAATTGTTTCCTATTACCACAAATTAGATGCATCTATAGCATGATAAAATGGACATGAAATGCAGTTAATGAACCAACATAGTAGTATCTAAATTCTTCTCAAATACACAGAGTTCATGCACAACAATTTAACTCATAAATACAAGACAAAAACAGATAAAACACTTATCTTTAAAATTAGTTATGAAACCAGATGTTTGGGACATATATACCCCTTCTTTAACAACGCTTCAAGCTGCATCTACAACTCCTTTAATTCTGGTGTGCCCATTATGTAAGGTGTCTTGGACACTTGGGAAGTTCCTGGCACCAAATCAGTGGAGAAATCAATGTCTCTCTTTTGTGGCAATCTTGGGATTTCCTTAAAGACATCTTCAAAATCCCTCAAGTCTGGATGGTCTTCAATGCTTGCCACTTTATCTTTGGATGCATCTCCCATATAGGCTGCAAAAATTTGACATTCCTTTCTGAAACTGTTTTCAACTGCATAGTTGAAATCTCTCTAACAACTACAGCTCTTGGAATGCCTTGAATCTTGCCTTGCTTCCCTTCTTCATCAAGACATGTGATTGTCTTGTTGTAACAATCTAGGATAGCATGGTGTTTTTCCAACCAATCCATGCCAATTAGACAATCATATGAACCCAATGGTATGATCATTACATCTACCTTTGTGTTGAGTCCATTCGTGTCTATCAGACATTCTTTAACCAACTCATTAATCTTCCTCTTAGCCCTTGTGGCTAATTGAACTAACCAGGATTTCTTATGATTACTCCTTTGCAAGTGAAATACTTCAACTATGTTAGCATTTATGTAACCATATTTATTAATCTTACCTTGCACTTCAATCATGGGCGGTTGATATTTTGCTTGTTTGTTGCCCAAGGCTGCATAAATCCTTGCCATGTTTCCTCCCATGTCTTCCATTGTTTCAACCTACTGAATGTTGTGGATAGTCCTCATTCTTTCTGCTTTGCGAGGGTAGTCCCTATATAGGTGATTTCCCTCACATCCCCAACATTGTGTCGAGTGCTACCTTGGCCTTTTCCCAAATGAATCTGCAGTCTTGTGCTCATTTTGAGTCGGTTGACCTTGTTGATTTTCTTGGGTGTTGTTCTTGAAAAGGGGTGGCTTAAAACCTTTCTACCTTTGATCGTATTTTGCTTTCATCTTCTCATTCCAAGATTTTTGGAAAATTGGCCTTCCTATGCTTTGCTCATAAAGATGATTTGCTCTCCTTATGGCTTCTTCCAAAGTTTTGGGGTTATCATATTACGGGTGGAAAAATCTCTTATTCTCCTCAATTCCTTTTTAGCGACTATTTGTTTGCTCAAATCCGAGCTCCGAGATAAAAGTTATGGTCTAGAGAAGTTTACACTATTTTACCCAATTTATCCTTGTATGTTACAAGTGTCTTATTTCTATTCCTACACATTTTTACGTAACCAAATTCTAAATCTGGCTCCATCGTTGTCTTCTATGGTTCACAAGTTTTCGATAGATTGCTCATGTGCACCAAACAAACTTCTGAGCAAGGAGTTATGCCCTCTGGAAGTACTCTGGTGCCAACATTTTACCCTTACTGTTTTGGTTGTAACTTTCTCATACAAGCTCTGTTTTGTGCCCAGAATAACTCATTGGATAGATATTTCCGAGTTATTTTATTCTAACTGTAGTAACATGCAGTTTTGATTGGCTAAAAACATCATTTATGGCCTACAAATCGCCCCACAAGTTAATGACCTTCAAAAATATGAAAAATTCTTAAAATTTCATATAACACTGATTGTTTTATTGTTATAATAGTCCTTTAAATTTGAGTCGTCGATCTTGTTACCCCATCAAACTATAGGTAACCAAGGATTTCATGTCTTAAGGCACACATGTAGCAAACATGGAGTGCTGAGAGGTAGCTTGAATAGCAGAGTCGTGCAAGGCCCCTCCTATCTTGAATTGCACTGTCAGTCATCGCTAGAAGCAGAGAAACATCTGTCATGTCGACCTGGCCCCATAGGACATCAAGTCTTGCTTCATTAGGTATTAAGTCTATGTTGATCTAAAAGGTTGTTTTATGGTCTTAAGGTTAACGTCACGAGGATATGAATCCCCATGCGTTTTTAGAGAGGTGGTACTCCTTTTGTTTTTATGATTCGAAGAAAATAAAATGCAACAAAACAAAGTTTGAGAAGGACCAGACTTAATATTTACATTCAAGGAAAAAAAACACCTAAGATTTGGGACCAGGCGTTAAAAGAAACTCATATGTACAATATCTACAATGTGAATAGATAAGATGTGTACAAAATATAAAGGACTGATATATCCATCACAACATTTATCAGCACATTTAACAATACTACAAATAGAGAGAACAAGAAATGGACTGCAAATAAAAGAGACCTTTAAATTATATTTCAATAAAGTACCAAAAAGATTATGATAGATAGAAAATTTGGTAACTCAAGCTTCTAGTTAAAGTCTTCAAGAATACAACAATGTAATATCCCAAGTAGCTCTCTCGGAGTCTCAAAAATAATAATGACTCTTTAAATACAAAGTAAATGTCTGTAAAGAAAGTAAAATGTGTTTGCCCTTCAAAGAGTACTGGGATTGGCTACCACAGACCATAAAATGAAAATACTGCGAAGATAAGAGAAGGACAACCAAGAATCAACCTAAATCCCATAGAAAAATGAGTAGACAAAGGCAAAGTGATAAATTATTGTAGCATAAATGGACGAAAGAAAAACTGAAGAGTAGAGTTTATGTTCGACTCACTCTGATGGAGAAATATCTTCCCTTCACTTGCTTGCAGTTGGCTCCTTTATAGACATTTAATGTGGTTGAGGTGACATAACTACTATAACTGTTTCTTGATTTCCTGGTACAGTAATTCAATTAACGTCTTTTTCAACCATTCCTCAATGTACTCTCTCAAAGGTGCCACGATGATTTCTTGTTTGGTTTTAATCTAGAACAACTGTCTTTCGAATACCCTCATGTCTAGTTCCGATTGATGCAACGTGTCATCGACCTCATCATTTATGTTGATATACTAAACCAACCATCTTTCAACTTCATCCTTGGAAAATTCTATGGTTTCGATAAATTCATTATCCCAAGCAACTTTTAATGCTTTAGGTTGTCCCATTAAAGATTCTTTGGTTAAGATTGTTATCCCCATTTTATGTGATAACTAAGGAGATTATGTCTCGAGGCCCTTATGTTGTAGATATGGAGTGCAGAGAGACTACATGACCAACAGTATCCATGTGCATAGATGGAGACCTTTCTCACCACCACATAGGTCGGGATTTTAAGATGGCATCCACCACACCAACTGGATTCCGACGGGCATTGGGATTTGCTCCATGAGGTATAAGTAAGGTATTATGGTGAGTGTCATTTCAATATTTGAGGCATTTAAGTATGTTGTATCTTAGACTACTTTAGATTTCATGACATATGCTTGGACATTATGCCTTTTGCCATGTTTCACCTTGGTTGTTGACATTGTTCCCTACTAAGTGGTCTTCCTTGGGAACGAGTTTTCTACTAGGAACTCCCTTGAAGAACCATCATATCGTTCCCAGCCATACTTACCACTTTCCATCACTTAAAACCCCCATTTCCTTGTCTCTTGGGATTTTAGGGTGTATTGACCCAAGAAGGTGTTGTCTCTCATTCTATGGGAAGAAGGGGTTGAAGGCCCGGAGGGATTGTTGTTGGCAAAAAGATAAAATCCTATATATAAACCTTCCATATGCTTCGCCCAAGGATCATCAAGCAATGAAACACTTCTCTGTAAGAAAAGGGGGAACCACAATAATAAATAATAGAATGCTTAGAGGGTTAGTTGGAGGATAGGAGGTCTCATCATGATTCGACCTATCATGATCATGGGTATCTAGAGGTATCACATTACCATCATTTGGTCAGCAAGCCAGGGTAGTGGCTCTTAGTTGCACAACTGAAAGAAAGGGGGTCTCATCACGAGCCAAACTTCTCATTTCTACAAGGTATTTGTGAGTAACATTGTCATTATTTGGACACCACACCAGGAAATTGGCCTTCAACTCGTCCTTCAAAACATGAAAGAAACAAAGAATGGCAAGAGGATGGGCTTGGAAAGTTTGCATTGCAAACGAAGGTGCCACATACCCTCTACAAAGGAAATCATGAATGAGACACTACAACCCCTTGTAGGCCATGAACCCCATGCCTAGTGAGTCTTGATCCTTAACCACTTCATCTACTTCACATGGTTTAGAGAGGGATCACTTGGGAAACACTCCTTGACCTAGGGAAAGATATACCTAATAGGACACCTCGTCAACCCTCCCATATTCAAGCTTGGAAACTCGCATAATGTATTTGAGCACTTACTTGTTTGAATGAGTAATCTTTGATGCACGTGCTTAGGTGGCTCATTTATTGATTTGATTTACTCACCATGATATTATGACTTGAGATCCTTGGAGAGCGTGCTTATTTGTCTTTGCAGGACCTAGTTGGTGGATAGTTTTGGAGGAACAAGCCTAGCTTGGGATTCCATGGGGCTTGAAGCACACAACTTGGATGCTAAGAGCCCGAATGTCGGATGAGAGAGACATACCTTTGGAGGCCTAGAAGACATCATGGATGACGTGAGTTATCCCTTGCATGCCAAACTTTTTTCCTAGGAGAGGCAAAATGTCACCTTTGGAGGCTTGACATCACCTAGAGGGGCTAGGGTTTGGTGGCGAAGACATGATTCATTGCCACATGGGGGTTTTGAGGTGGGGAAGGCTTTGACCATGAGGATATGGCCTAGATGATTGACATGTGGCCTTTGGAGGCCTAGTTATGCATCTCCAACTCCAATGACTTACTCCTAGTGTCAAAACGTCCCCTAAAGGGGTGAAGTCCTCTTGTTTTAGGGTTTCCTTTGGTGTAAAAGCGAATTTAAAGATGAATTGTTTAATATTATTTGGTTGCAAGGGGTAAGAGAAGGGTTGTGGACCCCTTGTCTTATGTTTTAACCTTGCTAGTGTGGACAAACTATGTTAGTGACATTTTGTATAAATAGAGATCATGAGATCTCATTTTAAATCATAACTCTCCCATTGTGAGAAGTATTGGACTGAAATTTTCGCTATCTTTGGCTATTTCTCTCTTGTTCTCTTGTGTATGGCTATGTTTCTTGGTTATTGGTTGGTGGAAGTAATGTGATAGCCTTGGAAGGATTTTCACTTGCTATTATGGTGGTTTATCTTAGTTTTTTTCCATGAATTGGTAAGAAAATCTGCTTTGTATTATCATTTGTGTTTCAAGTCAAGGTTATTTTGCTAGAGCTAGGTGGGAAGTACAAGGGAATACACCCCCGACTTAGTCTCCATCCTATTTTTTCTTAAGTATTGTTGATTTAACAAGGGTTTACTAAGAGAAGTATAAGCGCATACACCTTCTTAGTCTAAACCCTATCTAGGGATACTTTCCTTGGGGAGTAAGAGGATTTACATCCCCAAGGATGTAGTACCTCTAGCTTATTCTTTTCTTGACTCCATTAACCCAATCATTAAAGGCACTAGTCATTACTTGTTGCATTGGAGAAATAAATTGTTGCCTTGGTAAACGTGAGAAGCCAAGGTTTTCAAGAGCTCTCTTTTGGAAGTTGTTCCTTGAGCCCGAGACTCTCTTGGCTCATCGAGGCATCCTATTTCAACCATTAAATCTTGTTGATGTTACAAAACTAACCTACAACCATTAGGGCTGAAAAAAACAAACTCTATAACCCCTAATAACTTCTAAACTAACCCTAGGAATTGGCTGCAACTTTTCCCTAACGAAATACTAACCCTAGCGCACTTGTTGAGCTAGTTAGAAGTGGTTTCCATTGGCTGATTTTTCTGTTACAAAGCTTGGTTTGCTACAAACATAAGGCTGATAAATATCATTGCAGTAATCTTTTGTTTCGGCCTTGCTTTTGTGCTAGAATATTGCTTTATCATTGTTGATTTAAGCTAGCCTTCCCTAGCTTGACTCTTGCTTATTCAATCACACTTTTAGTACTTATTTTGCAACCTTTATTATATTTTATATGTTGATATATATAATTTACTTTTATTGCAATTAGGGACAACAAGCTTAACTTGCTTGTCCAACTAACATATTACAAGTATCCTTGGTCTTCATTGTGTCTCGGGTAGGTACCTTACTCTCGACAGGTCACTCAACTCATTTGGAAACCCTTAACCTTTCCCAAGACCCTTTTCCAAGTTCCTTCTACCATTTATATTTGACCTTTAGGGACATCCATCAATAATTATCATTTTCTATCTCATTCCCCCCTAGGGTCACCGGGATTCCCCCTCGAGGTGACTACCTCACCTCTAAAGTAATAGGAACACCTGCCTAAGGTGACAGTGGGTAGGTGCTCTTTAAGTTGTCACCAATTGGTGGTTGGGTCAGGATTTACCCAACCTACAACTTATGCGATAACAAAGATCATTGTATCCATCAATAAATCAAGAGCATCTACTTCCTTGGTAAGACCCACAAGCTTAAGAAATAAATCAGTCTTTTTATTCCTTAGGGCCTCAGTTTCATTTATCATTTCTCTTAATTCTTTAATTCTCCCTAACCAATAGGCATTAATTGCTTAATACAATAAGGCGAAGTAAGTTTTTGTTCCTTTCTCCGAGCTTCATTTAAATAGAAACTCTAGCTGAAAATGTATTTACAGCTCCCTTGAAAAATCCTTCATCATTATCCAAATCTTTCTACAAATATCCTTTGAAATTTTCTATTATGGAGGAAAAAATAGCAATATTTTGGGAAAGCTCCCAAATTTCTTGAATTATATCAACCCATTTTTGTATGGCATCACCAACATATTTTCTTACAGCCTGCAATAAACTTGATGAGCCTTTGTATTTCATATTGCTTTCAGGGATCTCCTCCAATTCAAGTATAGGTTGCATAGAACTTAAAGGTTTTGGGAACAATGGTGTTGGTACCATAGAAACTTCTAATTCTTTTACTCTTTTCTTTAGTTCAAATTCTCTTTCTCCATTTTGTCAATTGACTGTCTTAATGCATCTCTAGTGCTCCATGAAAATATACAATTGATGGTGCTACTCCATCCAAGTCAATAGAATATTTCCATTGTTCAGATGACTTTTTATTCTTGGTATTAAATTTTTCTAACAATAACTTTTTGGTTTCACGATTGTAAGCTGCATGGTGCAGAGTGACATACTCCTCTTCGAATATCTCAAGATCTTGAGTCATAACAACATCGGTTATTTCTCTCGTCCCTAACAACCTTTATGCAAACCAGTCACATTCTTCAATGATTTCGTCCGTGTCCATAGCATGGGGACTTTCCTGGTCTTCTGGTGCATTTATTTCCACTTATGACAGATTTGTTTTTCTTTTTATAGGAGTGTCTGCAACATGTGTTTTCTCAAGGTTTTTTCTTGGTGAGTTTTTCTCTCCACTCTCATCAGAGCCTCTAACTGGTGTTTTTCCAGTATCCATTTCACTGGTTTTGTTTTTCATTTTGATGGAGTGCTTCTTTGAGACGTTGTTGGTGAGTTAGGGTTTTGATTTGTTGTTTCTCTATCATGTTATTTGTATCCCTCATTTGTACTATTTACTTCTCCTATTTTCTCTGAATTTTTGTAGGCCGCTAGTTCCTGAAGATCCAAATTATCTCCACCACCTTCTTGGAATTGTTCAATTCTGATAAAGTGTGAATCATACCCGATTAACTGCATATGTGTGGTGAATTTGCTATCTGGGTCAAAACCTTCAACAAGTTTGGCTTCGTTCAAACCCATTTGTTCATGATGTTCTGCCAACTCATTTAGGTGAGTTATGTGTTTAACAATACAATCCCCAATTTTCCATGGTCGGGGTATAAACTATTTTTTCCTTTTGTCGTGGAAGAAACGGGCCCAAGTTTTGTATTGCATGCATACTTCTCCAACAAATATTTTATCTGATGTATAAAATGGTAAGAGGAAAGGTTTCTCCTTACTCCCAAATATTCTAATCACAGTGAATTCTTCAGACAACTCATAAATCCCTTTTCCAGTGAGGAAGGAAGTTGCTTCTAAGGATAGCCTTGATGTGCTCTATCCAAATATTAACCTTTTGAATTATGAGATGAAGTTGTTGTGGATTGGGTAAGAACTATATTGGGCATTATGTTTGTACAAAATTGAATACCACGCATAAATTGGCTCTAACTTAAAATCCACATGTTTTGCGCGAGGCAAATCTTCAAAAACATGGCCATAAGCAATGGCAAAAATAAGTTAAGAAGGCATGTAGAATTTATGGGTCTTTTTGAAGTTATTCAACTAGAAAGATATTTCACTTGAAATGAGATAACGCCAATTGATGATATCTTTTTCATGTAGGGAATAATGCATAACATATATGACTTTTCTTGTTACAAGCACAGTAGATTCCAATCCAAGAATGCGAGCAAATAGCCAAGAAAATTCTCTATATGGGTATTTTATCAAGTTTACCTCGATTCTAGAAGTACCAGGGTTGCAAGTTGGATCTTCCAAATAGTTTCTCAATAGTCTGTTCCCTCCCTTATGCTGCTTCAAAAATTCATCAACTTCCTCGCTCTTGAATCACATAGTTGGTGCAGGTAGTCATAACATTTTAGAAAATTTTGAGGAGGCTAAAGAAATGGGTTGATGACCTTGCATTTGAATTATTCTTCATTATGAAACAAATTTATTTGTTTACTATTGAATGATCTCTTTCATATCAATTACTTCTAGAACATATCCTACTAATGCGATTCTTGAGGTCCAGATTAGGTTCGCCTTCTTCTCAGCTGGAGGAATATTTTTATAATACTTGTATGCTCTTGACCACTAGAACTGTTGATCTTCGCGACCAAGAGTGTTCAAAGTATCTCCAAAAAATACTTCCTTCTTCTTACATGACATCTTTTCTGCTTTTTACAAAGGTGGCGTTATTGTCGATACTTACATATTGACATTTTTATTTTATTTAAATTCCACTATGTACTGCCTTGGTAACTCAATTAGTCGTAGATCATGCTTTAAATGTGATCAGTTCTCATGCGACTTGGATTTATTGTGACCCTTAATTGATGCATTGTTCATCAGTGATGACATTATGCTTTTACGAGTGGTGGATGATGTGGAAAGGGTAATTAATTTGACGAGAAATGACAATGTGATGGTATCATAAACATAAAGTATTAAGTATGGAGGTGTAAAATGATGTATGGCAAATTATACGGAAATGTGGACTTGCGGGCTTGTTGGGTTGCAGACTTAAACACTTGTGAAACAATCTTTAGGAAAGGGTGACAATGATTGCATTGAGATTCACAAATATGATTAATTGTTGGGAGAAATGTGGACTTGCGGACCTACAAGTCATAGAAAAGTGATGAGGAGTAAGGAGATTCGCTCTGCAATGAGAAATATGGCTAGGTATGAAAAATAAGTAAAAAGTAGAAAATGAATGCCGACCTGTGAATTTGCGGAGGTGGAAACTTAGGAAAGGATTCATGGATGGCATATGGCTATGCATCCGCATTGCTTGAATTTTGACCAAGTACCAAAAGAAAATAGAAAAGGAAATGAAGTAAGAGTCTTGGTGAATGCAGGGTTGCATATCTTAATCAGAAATAAAGATTTAAGCATTTCTATGCAACTCCGCATTCGCATCATTTGAAAAAATGATTAAGTGCTTGGAGGTTTTTTCTTATGTAAGAGAAGAAAAGCAAAGAAAAATAATCTAAGAAAACTATAAAAGAAGTCCTTAGAGTGGTTGAATGAAAATACTAGACCGATCGAAAATATGGATCAATAGTCTGGTATCATGGTAAGTATCACTGTAATAATTGAAACATTTGAATGTGTTACAAATAATTTTTTCTTGATTACATAACGTTTGCTTGGAAATTATACCTTTTGCCTTATTTAACCTTGGTGGGTGTCATTACGTCCTAGTAAGTTGGTCACCCTCGGGAATGGGGTGCTATTGGGGGGTTCCTTGAAGTGTCATCGTACCATTCCCGATCATACTTATCACTTTCCATACTTATTCCATTTTGTCTCCTCGTCTTTTGGATTTTCGGGTGTACTGACCCAAGAAGGGATTGTACCTCATTTCATGGGAAGAAGGGGCTAAAGGCACAGAGGGAAATGTAGTTGGAAAAAGATAAAATCCAATCCCTTCTATATGCTTGCCCTGGGATCTCGAGAACTATGAAACATTTCTCAAAAAAATGAGGTACGCGTAAAATAAATAACTAATTAATCAATCATGCCCACCAAGGTAGAGAGTATGTGGGCTATGCATTTCCTTTTTAGTGCCTCTTATTGTCTTCAACTTGGAAAAACATGATAACCAAGGTAGAGTGTATGTGGGCTATCTAATTTCCTTTTTAGTGCCCCTTATTGTCTTCAACTTGGAAACACTCTAATAAATTAATTGCAAATAAAAGGGCTTGGAAAAATGTTGCATCGTAGACAAAGGGTGGCACACCATCTACAAAGGCACCTATAAATTATTGATGTTTTATGATTCTCAGATATGATAGTTATTGCCTTATGATTAATAACAAGATTCACCTTCATACAACAATTATCATAGAATAACTATACACTGAAAATCTCAACTATAACAATGCGGTGAAATATCAAGATCTAGAAATATTAACCATGTACAATAGACACAAGAATGCAACAAAAGAACACAAGAGTTTATCCTGGGAAACCCAACCTTGGGAGAAAACCCATCAATCTTTCTATAGTATTACCAGTACATCACCATCAATAGCCGAAATACCATACAGATAAGATCCTCCCTAAGGCTAGCATCACCAAGACTCAGTGCCTCAATAAAATGACCAAGAGCAACCAAGCAAGAGCTTCTCCAAGTGTGGCTCACTCTCCAAGACAACCAGAACCAAGATATAGCGAAATAGCGCAACCGCAACTGTAACTACCTTATGCGCACTTCAAAAAGGAGAATTGTCTGCATGTCCAAATGAAATGAGCTAGTCCTGTATTTATACTAATATGGGCACCAGTCTGGGGCCAATTTCTTATTTTTGGGTCTTCAATTGCTTTATTACTTTTTTGTGGGGTCGATTTCTCTTCGTGGGTCTCCAACGTCTTCTTGGGGCTTCTGTAATGATGTAGATGGGTTTCCTTGTACTTTTTTGTGGAGAATGACTGCCTGAAGTTGTAAATCCGCAACACTCCCTCTCAATGAGGGAGGCATTCTCCATGCTTGGGTTTCTTCTGTCATAGAAAGGTTGTCTTCATAGCCATGTTGATGTGCCATTTCCACACATGCATTATATCCTAGAATATGCATGTGATAACATCACAAGTCCATCTACTCCTCGATGAGAGAAGGACTATACTTAGGCCATTCATCAATAGAAAAGCCTTGTGGATGAACGAATCATTTACCCTTGGTCATATTAGTACTACATAACGCCGTGTATGACCAATATGGAATAATTTCTACCCAATGCTATGGGCCATTCACTACTAGCAGAGCCCCATAAGTGAATGAATCATTCTCCTTTGGTCATATCAACACTAGCATAGCCACGTGCATGACCAATATGGGAGAATGTCTGCCCGATGCTATTACCTGGAGAACATCAACATACATGGGCCATTCACCATTGACAGAGACCCGTGAGTGAATGAATCATTCTCCCTTTGGTCATATCAACACTAGCATATCCTCGTGCATGACCAATTTGGAAAAATGTCTACCCAATGTTAAAACATCAACACTCGTCACTAGCCAAATCATCATGGTTAATCCTGTGTATCGTCCTCCTCAGCCAAGTCAGCATGGCCACTCTAGGAGGATATCTTGCAATATGCTTATCTATGGATAAGTATTGGAGCTTCATTGCTCCCTTTTGTACCATGTCTCAAATTAATTCCTACAAGAAGCTTCATAGGTTGCACCACTTCATGACTTGTGACATTGGCTATGACATACTCTGTCTCCGTTGTACTAAGTGCAACACCATGAGGTGGTCATTTTGTCTACTACACTCCCTGCTCAATTGAAATATATATATATATATATTCATCACCACAGACAAACCATATCCAAATGTACCATGTTTCGCTGCCACCCACTGGTACTGCCTTGGCTTCAACCAAATACTAGATAAGGGTTATCACTATAAAACAAATATCTTTCTCGGCATTAACCAAGTACATCAAGGATCCAATCAACTACTTGTACATCATGGGATCCACCAAATCTGAATTTGAAGTAGAATCACTCAACTTCTTCAAATTTTACATCATAGGTGTAGTCATGGACTTGTAGTCCATCATATCGAATCTCATCAATATCCCTTGAATGAGGAATATCTCATGTGATCTCATCACACCTCTAATCCCAAGAGTACATCCTGCCAGGATCCTCCATCTCGAACTTTGAGGCCAACTCCCTCTGTCACTGGAGTAAGTCTTGTTGTCCAGTCTACCTCACTAGCTGCTCCCTATGTGACTGAGATAAAATACATACCCAGACCACCTGATTTACGA
>JZKD02S0995989.1:0-13556 GCA_000966675.3 Picea glauca
TATACATTCACAATATAACTTGAATTGGTATACATGTATCGAACTTGCCCATTTAATTTTCATGTTTAACAAATCAAATAAATATCTTTTTCATGAGCATATATCATGTAACATAAAAATAGGCCTAGAGGTACACATCTCAATGTCTAACAAAGTCTAACTGACTCCAAACAAATGCTAAACCTTGAATTATAAAGATTAGTTAAACAACAATGCTCTAACTACCTAAGGTCAAAATATGGGGCATTACATTCCAGTTATACATTTTCTTTGATATGTTGTGTATATGATTTGATGTTTGAGTTTGAAGTCTAAAGGGAAGAAGGAATGAGTTTCAATTGTTCCTCCACTTGAGCCAGAGGATTCCTGTAAGGAGTGAAGTTGAAGTGTCTGCAAGGAGTGCGTTGACAGAGGGTTAAGATAGAGATAGATTTTGTTCTCATTCATCCTGAAGGTGCAGTTGGGCACAAGAGCCGTGCAAGGAGTGTGTAGTCTAAGCTAAGCCTCAGATTTGCGATTCTGAGTAGAGTATTGAGAGACTGCTACTGTAGGCGTGCACAGAGTCGAAGGCTTCAACACTTAGATGTGGTTGAAGGTTTGCCGCAAGGAGTGCATGCAATAGTTTTTCCTGAAGGACATGAATGTCGTGAAGAATCTTAGGAAGGATAAATCCTTCAAATTTGGTTGAAGGACAGTGCAGAGGATTTGTGCCTTGGAATTTACATAAGCATCACAAGTTGCGCGTAGGTGGACTAGTTCCATGGAGCAACACTTGGTCATTTCGCAAGAATCGCCAAGCAAAGAACGGACGGTCGGTATTCTCCGAGGAGAGTTCGCGACATCCCATGGGCTATTAGATATTAAGGAGAAGCAGGGGAGATACATGAGTATTTCCACAGGGTTCAAAGCTCAAGACAGATAGAGCTGTTGATCCAAGCCAGCGAGGGCTGTTGGATTATTCGTGAAATCACCTATCGGGATTTCGCGATAGAAGAGTCAAATATTTGGCAACGGGAATCGCGATATTGTGAGACACGATATCCCGACAGTCGAAGAACAGTGTGTGGGCGACAACAGAGTTGATGAGTGGAGGACAGGTGGCACGAGCTATTGGAGTTTCATAGCGAGAAGTGCGAAAACATTGCATCATGATCCGTGAAATCATGAACCCCAAATTCCCGATAGAGGTGACGGGACGTTGAAAGGTCAATTCGCACGTCTGTTGGAATTTCGGTGCATCGGGCATCGGGAGTCAGGGATACAACTTGTTTGGTGTCGAAAGAAGAGATATCACGATAGAGCAAGTCCCGACAAGGAACGGAAGGGTCAACATTGACTCATATCGGGTCGCGGGGATTCGAGAGTCCTACGCTCGACCAATGACCTTGCAAAGTTGCGAAGTCCGATTCCCCGATAAGTAAAGAGAGGGGGATCGCGCGAAGAGTTCTGTGGGTTCAGATTTCTTGATAGGGAAATAGAAGGACCGATTAGTGTTCTTCGAGCCAAAGTAAGAGAATATCTTGTGAGCGGACGTGCATGCGGGTGCGACTGCGTTAGTTTGGTATCAGAGCATAGAAAGGTTCTTTTCTTTCTATAGCAGGGAAGAGGAGAATTCACAATGCCACCGAGAATATATAGACAGTCACCTGATCCATAGGATAGGGAAATGCCACGACAAAGAGGCAGGCAAATAACAGATTTGGCCATAGAGAGACAAATGCGTGATCTCCAAGCTAGACTCGAAGACATGGAGACAGCGCAAAGACGCATAGCCAATGGAGGGGATATTAGTGATTATGAGAGTGAGATTAAGGATGAGCATGAAGAAGAAGTTGCAGCCGAAGATGAATCAAACGAACATTTGATCAAATCTATTGCCAGGATGGGTGCAACAGAAAAGATGGACATTCTAATTTACGAGGGAAACTTGGATGCAGAGGAGCTTCTAGAATGGATTAGAGCTCTAGACACATACTTCAACTATGAAGATGTCGAAGAAGACAAGAAAGTCAAGCATGTTGTCACACGCTTGAGAGGACATGCAACATTGTGGTGGAATGAAATACAAGCTGACAGATGCTGCAAGGGCAAGCAGAAGATCAAGAACTGGGATAGGATGATCACGAAGATGAAGGCGAAATTCATCTCTAGAGACTATCAAATTTCTCTATTCAGGAGAATGCAGAACCTGAGACAGAAGCTAATGACAGTGAAAGAATACACTGAGGAATTCTATAAATTGAACATCAGAGCAGGTCATCGAGAAAGCGATGATGAGAAGGTTTCCAGATATATGAATGGCCTGAGATATGATATCCAGGATGAGATGAGCATGGTAACCATCCAAATGGTGGAAGATGCTTATCAGATGGCTCTGAAAGATGAAGAAAAGTTGAGATGAAAGCAGAGTCAGAGGGGTAGAGGTAGAAATCATCCCAGAGGCAAGTCAGTTGCCCAGGAAAGAAACCAGAAACCCAAGAAGGAATGGAAGAAACCTCAGGGTAAAGTTGAGAGAGGTGGAACCTCACAGAGGGGGCCATATGTTGGACATCAAGGGCAGCATAATGAGCAGAGAGGAGATTATGCTGACAACAACACTTTTCCTCATAGTAGAGGTAGAGGAAGAGGAAGAGTTGGAGTCATCACATGCTTCACATGCGAGAAGAATGGGCACAAGTCTTATGAGTGTCCAGAGAAAAAGAAAGAAACTGGAGAGGCTCACATTGCCGAGGCACAAAGGTGAGATGTTGAGGAAGAAGATGCTGAAGGTGGAAGATCGCCGATGATGCAAAAAGTCCTTTTGACACCCGAGAAGGAGGTGGAGAGTTCAATTCAAAGGACCAGACTTTTTAGGACTACTTGCAAGACCAAGGATAGGGTGTGCAAGGTCATTGTGGACATTGGTAGCATGAATAATCTCATTTCTACAGAGATGGTAGAGATGCTGGAGCTGGAGACGACTGATCATCCAAGCCCATACAAAGTTTCGTGGCTACAAAAAGGACACCAGGTAATTGTCACTAAAAAATGCTTGGTTGAGTTTAAGATAGGAGGATATAATGATAAGATATTATGTGATGTCATTCCTATGGATGTTTGTCATCTATTGTTGGGTAGACTGTGGCAATATGTCAGAAATGTGATTCATGATGGGAGAATGAACACATACACCCTAGAAAATAATGGGAGGACACACATGTTGCTTCCGATAAAGGACAAGGAGGTGAAGTCAGAAGTAAGAAACATAGTACTTCTCATGAGTGGGAAGGAACTTCTTACAGAGGTTAAGAAGAAGGAGGATCCACAGTTCATTGTGGTCAGAAAGCCGAGGATTGTTCTGACTAGCACAAGAGTGGATGATTTGCCAGAGGATATTTAGGAACTGTTGGGAGAGTTCGCTGATATAGTTGTGGATGAATTACCTCATTCGTTACCGCCGATCAAGAGTGTGAGTCATCATATTGACCTCATACCAGGAGCCAGTTTGCCGAACAAATCCGCATACAGATTAATGCCGCAGGAGAATGAAGAAGTTAAAAGGCAAGTCCAAGAGTTATTGGACAAAGGTTTGGCCAGAGAAAGCTTGAGTCCATGTGTTGTTCCAACAATACTCAGTCCGAAGAAAGATGGAGGCTGGAGGATGTGTACTGACTCGAGGGAAATCAATAAGATAACCATCAGGTACAGATTTTCATTACAGAGGATGGATGATTTGATGGATTGCTTGAGTGGAGCAAAGTATTTTTCAAAGATTGATTTGAAAAGAGGATATCACCAGATTTGCATGAGAGAAGGTGATGAATGGAAGACAACATTCAAAACAGATGAGGGTTTGTATGAATGGTTTGTTATGCCATTTGGCTTAACAAATGCACCAAGTACCTTCATGAGGTTGATAAACGAAGTCTTGCAGGAGTTCATCGCAAAATTTTTCATTGTGTATTTGGATGACATACTAGTTTTCAGTAAATCAGTGGCAGAGCATCTGAAGCATTTGGCTACAGTGATGCAAAAATTACAGCAGGAGAAGCTATTGATAAATATGAAGAAGTCCTTGTTCATGAAGACATAACTCATTTACTTGGGGTTTTTTATTTCTGTAAATGAGTTGAGGATGGATCCAGATAAGGTGGAAGTGATCAAGAATTGGCCATCACCAAGAAATATTTTTGAGGTGAGAAGTTTTCATGGTTTGGCTAGTTTCTACCGAAAATTCATTAGGAATTTTAGTGGGATTAGCACAACAATGATGGATACAGTGAAGAAGTGGCATAAGTCTTTTCCCTGGACAGTAGAAACTGAAAAAAGTTTTAATCTGCTGAAGAGAAAGATTACGGAGAAACCAGTTTTGGTTTTTCCGTATTTCCTAAAGACATTTCAAGTGAAATGTGATGCAAGTGGATTTGCGATAGGGGTAGTCTTGAGTCAAGATGACAGGATGATTGCATATTTCAGCGAGAAGCTGAATGAGGTGAAATTGAAATGCTCCACGTATGATAAGGAGTTTTATTCTATCATACAGGCATTAAAGAAATGGAGGCATTACTTGATCCCGAAGGAATTTGTCTTGTATAGTGACAATCATGCATTGTAGTTTGTGACTCAACAGGAGAAGTTGAATCAAAAACATGCCAAATGGGTTGAGTATATGCATAATTTCACTTTTTTGATTAAGCACATTTCTGGTACTGCTAACAAAGTGGTTGATGCTTTGAGTAGGAAGTGTTTGCTGTTGCAGGAGTTCTGAGTCAAGATGTTAGGTTTTGATGATCTTAGGGACATGTACGCTAGTGATCAGGATTTTAAATAAGCGTATGAAGCAGCTAAGAATCCAGTTCTAATGGATATAAGCCAATGGATGGACTACATGATCCAGGAAGGATTCCTATTCAGAGGCAATCAACTGTGTATTCCGAAATGCTCCATGAGGGAGAACTTGTTAAAGGAGTAACACAGTGGAGGATTGGCCGGACACTTCGGTCATGACAAAACATTCACGAAGCTGAATGAGTCATACTTTTGGCCAGGAATGTGAGAATAGGTCAAGAAATTTGTAGACAGATGTAGAATTTGCCAACATTCGAAGGGAAGGAAGCAAAATATGGGATTCTATCAACCATTGCCCATACCAGAGAGGCCATGGGAGGTGATTAGCATGGATTTTGTATTGGGGTTGCCAAGGACACAAAGAGGTGTTGATTCAATCTTTGTGGTAGTGGACAGGTTTTCCAATATGGCAGACTTTATCCCATGCCAGAAGACCAGTGATGCAACTCACATCGTGAACCTGTTCTTCAAAGAGGTCATTCGACTTCATGGTTTGCAAAGGAGCATAGTTTCGAATCGAGATACGAAGTTCATAGGGAATTTCTGGAGGACCTTATGGAAGAAACTGGGAACTAACCTGTTGTTTAGTTCAGCGTATCATCCTCAGACAAATGGATAGATGGAAGTGGTCAACAGAAGTCTGGGAGACTTGCTGAGAAGCTTGGTGACAGAAAACCACAGCCAGTGGGATAGTATATTACCGCAGGCAGAGTTTGCGTACAATGACTCAGTGAATCGAAGCACAGGCCAAAGTCCATTTCAGGTTGTTTATGGCATGCAACCGAGAGGATTTTCTGAACTGAGAGATTCAGAACAGACTGCTACTAGCAGCGCTAGTGCAGAAGAATTCGCAGGGGTGATGAAGGAACTTCACAACCAGGTGAAGGAGCGACTATAAAGTTCAAGTCAGGAATATAAACGAAGAGTCGATCAACATAAAAGACAACTTCAATTCAAGGTTGGTGAGTTGGTTCTAGCACATTTGAGGAGAGAAAGGTTCCTGAGAGGAACATACAATAAATTGAAGACGAAGAAAATCGGGCCATGCAAGGTCTTAAGAAAATTTGGGACAAATTCTTATGAGATTGAATTACCCGATGGGATTGGAATTTCTCCGATATTCAATATCTCGGATTTGTACCCATATAGAGATGGAGAAGCAGAGACTGGATATGAACAACCAGTGATCCAGTGGACGAAACAAATTCCAGTTGCAGACAAGCCGCAGATGGAGTGCATACTGGATAAGAGAGTAAGCAAGAGGACCAGGTGAAATAAATACTTTGAGTATCTGGTCAAATGGAAGAATCATCCAGTTGAAGATGCCAGCTGGGAGACTGAAGCAGTGATACAGAAGCATGGATAGACAATGCAGGAGATCATGGACAGGAGCCCATGAAAGTTTTCAAGCGAGGGAGTATGATGCAGGAGCATCCCTCACATCAAGCGAGCCAACACGGAAGGCAAGAGACAGCTGGACAAGCCAGAACAATTTTTGAAAACACCTTGAAACTATTGCACGAACATTAATGTGGAAATTTAATGAAGTGCACTTTGTATATTGTAACCAGACCTTGATCCTTTAAGCTCTCATCCTTAGTAGATAGATGGCATTTAAGATAGTTAATGAAAAGTAGATAGAATTTAATTCTAGACTAGACAATTTGAGAGCGCAAGAGGGAAATGGGATATAGACACCCTCATTGTGCATTGTAACATTATTCAAGAAGATTATTCTAGAGAAGAGAAAGAGCATGCATAGAGTTGCGTAAGAACACCCATGTACAAACATTTGAATTAATAGAAGAGTTCTGATTCAAATTCTTGGTTGTGTGTTGTTCTCTATGTATTGATGCTTAATGGTGTGCTCATGAATGTTTTCTTCCAGTTATACATTTTCTTTGATATGCTGTGTATATGATTTCATGTTTGATTTTGAAGTCTAAAGGGAAGAAGGAATGAGTTTCAATTGTTCCTCCACTTGAGCCAGAGGATTCCTGCAAGGAGTGCAGTTGAAGTGTCTGCAAGGAGTGCGTTGACAGAGGGTTCAGATAGAGATACCTTTTGTTCTCATTCATCCTGAAGGTGCAGTTGGGAATAGGAGCTGTGCAAGGAGTGCGAAGGCTAAGCTAAGCCTCAGAGTTGTGATTCTAAGCAGAGTATTGAGAGACTGTTGCTGCAGGCGTGCGCAGAGTTGAAGGCTTCAATACTTAGATGTGGTTGAAGGTTTGCCGCAAGGAATGCATGCAAGAGATTTTCCTGAAGGACTTGAAAGTCGTGGAGAAGCTTAGGAAGGATAAATCCTTCAAATTTGGTTGAAGGACAGTGCAGAGGAGTTGTGCCTTGGAATTTTACAGAAGCGTCACAAGTTGCGCGCACGTGGACGAGTTCCGTGGAGCAATACTTTGTCATTTTGCAGGAATCACCAAGCAAAGAATGGATGATCGGTATTCCCCGAGGAGAGTTCACGACATCCCATGGATCGTTATATCTTAAGGAGAAGTAGGGGAGATACGTGAGTATTTCCACATGGTTCAAAGCTCAGGACAGATAGAGCCGTTGATCCAAGCCAGTCGGGGCCGTTAGATTATTTGCGAAATCGCTTATCGGGATTTTGCGATAGAAGAGTCAAATATTTGACAATGAGAATTTTGATATTGTGATACGCGATATCCCGATAGTCGAAGGATAGTGTGTGGGACACAATAGAGTCGGTAAGTGGAGGACAGGTGGCATGAGTTATTGGAGTTTCGTAGCGAGAAGTGGCGAAAACATTGCATCAGGATTCACGAAATCGTGAACCCTGAATTCCTGATAGAGGTGACGAGACGTTGAAAGGTCAATTCGTATGTGCTTTAGAATTTCGGTGCATTGGGCATCGGGAGTCGGGGATACAAGTTGTTTGGTATTGCGAGCGACGAAATGGCGATAGAGCAAGTCCCGACAAGGAACAAAAGGGTCAACGTTGACTCATATCGGGTCTCAGGGATTCGAGAGTCCTACTCTCAACCACTAAACTTGAAAAGTTGTGAAGTCCAATTCCCCGATAAGTAAAGAGAGGGGGATTGTGCGAAGAGTTCTGTGTGTGCATATTTTCCGATAGGGAAATAGAAGGATCGGTTAGTGTTCTTCGGGCCAAAGTAAGAGAAGATCCTGTGAGTGGACGTGCCTGCGGGTGCGACTGCATCATAGTGCAAGCCTCTCTCTATAAACTCTCCCTAAACCTTGAGGCATAGAGTCTCTCTCATTCTTAGTCTATTCTCTCAATAGAAGCAACTTGCAGTACAAATTTAGCTAAGCTTCAACAACCTATTCTACTCGACCTATTAAATATTTATACAAAGAATTTAGGGCTCAAAACCCTACTCACTTATCCCAAAAACCTATGAAAACTCATGACAATTCATGAAAACTCATTGTTCAGGCGTGCGTTTCCTATATTTGTACCTACATGTTGCTTTTATGCTCCCTATTGCTATTCTTCCTACTTTTGCACGTTTACCTGCTTTCACATGCTTAATTTTTGTCCTTCCTTCTTTTGCACGTGCCTTCCAAACTTACTTCTTTGAACTTCCTACCCAACACCATTGGAGGTTTCTCTTGGAAAACCAAAAATACTCGCGAATCTCCCTAATGCTCGATCATCGACCATTAGTCATCTCTTTTCTTGCATGGAAACTATGCTAATGTGACATGACATGTAGATGTTGATGTGGGATGACATGTCATTATAAGGTGTCAACTTTTCTGATGTGGCATGAGACATGGATTCTAGCATGGCATGACACATGGATGATGACATGGCATGACATGTCATCACTCTTATTTCCTCATCAATGATCAACCATTTCTCTTGGACACATTTAAAATAACTCATTAAATATGTCGATTCGTGATCATCAACCATCGACAATCAAATATTTCTTTTAGACAAATGTAAACTCTTGCCAAAATATATTGATCTATTAATAAATGATTGACGATCCCCTTTAGATGCCTGAAACCTTCTCCAAATTCTACTTATCTGTGATCATCAATGCTCGATGGATTTTTTGGTGAAATTTGACATTTAGAATATTTTGGAAAAAATCCCCGATGAGTCAGGATCATTAATATTTTGTCCAAAACAATATGGACTATTGATTTTATCCAACCTCCCAATGACCCAAAATGAATCCATACCATCGATTAATCTCATTTTCCAAATCATTGAAGTTGAATCTCGACCATCGATTTGGAAACTTTGCCAAAGTATGAAAACATTATAATCTTTTAAATTTATTAAAATGAATTTTGGTCATTTATCTCAAGATAGAAAACAATTTCAGTCAGTTATTCATTGAACTCTCCTATCCCCATCAACCTCCATTAAAATACAAATTTCGAACTTGCAGGTTGAATTTAACTATGTAACTTGGTCGATTGATGCCATTCAACATATCATATATTTATGAGGCAACTAAATCTGAATTTTTTCTTCAAATTTGAGGATTTTCGCTATGGTTCTCCACCATTTCCCCCTCAAATTCGCTCAGACTAAAGTCTGTAACAATGAATTTACCCAACTTCACAATGGTTCTTGGCCCATATAGGTCTAGTGTTTAACCATAATCTTTGATACCACTATGAAACATACCCAACCCCCAGTTGGGTCATGTCACTTCTTAAACGACCCAATAAAATTTTGGATACTGAATCTAAATGCAAAAATAACACACAATTTGGCATTCTAAATGATTCCGCTATCCATACTAATGAAATAAATAAAAATATTATTACTGTACACATCAAAAACTAAATGTGTACAACATCATTCAACCATAAAATGGAAACATGAATGCATCTTTCTGCTCACAACAAGTAACATTTAACCAACACAATTAAGAGTAATATGCACAACAAATATATCAACATTTAACATGAATCAACAAAGTAGATAAGAACACTTATATTATAAAAGTATGGAACTTCTTTCAGAGGATAGAAATTCCTCCCAACCATAACCTTGTTGTTCCAATTATCAACAACAAGACACCCACGAGCTAGGGATATGAATCCATAAGAGACGATAGTCCCTAAGCTTGGCTAATGTACCCCTCTCAGCAATCAATTATCACAAATGATTCCAGTCCACCCACCCTCTTCCCCTCAACCTACACAAACCAAGGGATGAAATCCCCCTTCATAGCTCATAATACCTCATGCCTTTCCACTCCCCTTCACGGCTTCCAGCATAGGTTGGAAAATAATTCTACTTATTGGGACCTCAAGAATTTAATAGTTGTAACACAAATTCTCCCAACATCAAAATCTGTGCTTCCTTGGAGAATTTCAAACAACACATCATTAATAGGCCCAAAACCTCCTTATCCATGAAATTACAGCTCCAAATAGCTACCAAGCATGCTCAAAATAACTATATTCAAGCTTCAACACCCATAACTCCTTTGTTGGTCAAAATAATCCATGCAAAAACAACTCTCTCCCAAAAAACTGAATATGCAAATATGGTTTCCTATCGTATGAATTTCCTCTATTTCTCTTTCTTGCTTGACTTTAACTCTTCCCTAAGTTGATTTCACTCAACCTCCGTGCTCTTAATAACTATGGGATGCCACTCTCACACCCACCCTCTTACATGAATTCAATTGTTGAGCTCTATAACACTCAATAACTAATGGAAGGTTCATGGTAAGGATCATTTATAAAGAGAATAAGAAATGGGTTTTGGTTTAATAGATAAGGGTAAAATCTCCCCCCCATTGGACCCCTTCCATCCCTTGTGGATACTTACCCCAAAAATCTTCATTCTTTTCTATCTACAATTGGAAATACATTTTATTTTTTATATTAAATTTATATCATTTACATATTACATTTCTTTGTATCTCATCCATACATTACATTCACAATATACATCGCTAGTTTGGGGTTTGAAAATGGGGATATTACAGATCATAATTATCTGTAGGCGAGATTCTCTTAAAGACTTTCAACTTTCAGTCCAGTCCACCCATATCATAGATCACATCCATGAATGGAATATAATATGTGGCTTGTGCAAAGATGATATTAATGATATAGTCCTTATGGATTGGTTCCTGAAGTCACTTATTTCCCCCATTACTAAGGACATATCCATGACTATGCCTAGGAGTGAGGAGGAAGCCATCCAAAAGGCACACAAGTATGATCTCATTTATTCCCAATTTGGGTATTTGTATACCATTATCCCTAATACCCCTTATTCTCTCTCAAGTATTTGGTTTGTGTTGGGGGAATCCCATGTGGCTAATGGTGTTATTAGGTCTATGTCTCATAATAATCTTCATCATAATCCCCCCTTCACCTAGTGGATATATAAAATTTTATGGATGGGTTAGGAATTATTAGCCTCAAGTATTATTAGGTAGGCACTAGTATTTCATATGACACACCCCATACACATGAACATGATTTTACTAGTTCCTCTTGTGGTTGTGTATCCATGAATCCTTACTATACATATGGCTTAGAATTTGTTTTAGTTGGAGTTTTAGTCTATGATGGAATCAACAAATGTGAGAATGTCATTTATTACACGATTAAGAACTTATCAAGACCCACCTTTTCTTATACCCATGAAGAGAAATTGGCCTTAGTAGTTGTTTTATCTATATATAATTTGTGTAAGAAAATTTTGATGTGCAAAACAAGGTCGCAACAAAACATAACCCCATGTTTTTTCTATTGAGTTGGTGGGTGATCAATGAGAAGTATTCCCATTGGATTGTTAAATTTTACTGTTGACACACTTGCTTGTACTAAGAGGAGGGTCAATCAATATAAGACTACTTTTTCTTTTCTTACAATATTGATCAATATGTTATTTTACCAACTGTAGTATTTAATGATAAATATACAACCATGCAACCCATAGTACAAAGAGATTTAATGTGGAAACCCAAATGGGAGAAAACCATAAAACAATTCTTTTATAGGATCATGTAGGCACCAACCTACCATTACCATGCTTGCATGCACCAACCTACAGAAGACACCAATATCTTCTCATGAGAACCATCTAAACAACAATGTTTGTAGGAACCAATCTATAGGAAACATCAATATCCTTATCTAATCACCAACTCATCACTACATGTGGGAAACAACCTACAACAACAATATTTGTAGGAACCTACCTTTAAGAGACATTAATCCCCTTGTCTGAGAACCAACTCAACTCTCCCTCTAGGAACCAATCTATAAATTATATGTTCATAGGTACCTACTTGCAAGAGACAATGATCTACTCAAGCTTATAATAATATTAAAATCTCTCTTTCCTTCAAACCTTCACTTGGACAAATCTACTACTTCATCTATGTTGTCACAAAACTTTCCACTAGTTCACTTTTTGCATGAATTCAAAAATTACTTATACCTTGCACCTCCCAAACACCCTTAGATAATTACATTATTCTTTATTTCATTTTTTACCACTCGAAAAATTCCAATCCTTGACTCTCCTTATCTTGTATACTGATCCTTGCACCTCTTCACATCTAATCAATCTAATAATTCCATTTTTATTTATACACTCTTCATGATTTCTTGTATTTGTCCACATGCCACAAAGAATTTGTCCCATGGGGTTGGCTATGGATCCTTATATTCTCCTCTAAATTGGGCTGCCAAACAATGCTTGAAACCAATTCCAATTTCCTTCCTTTTTTGCACGTGATCAATTCACAGAGAACAACACATACTTCATTGTGCAACAACCATTCAATGTACTTGGAGTTAACTTGTGACTATTTTTATGCTCATTGTACACCAAAACAAAAGAAACATGACCTAAAATGATCAATAACCATCGATCAATCCTCAAATAGATTTCAATCGTCAATGTCATTCCTCGAATATCAAGACCACCAAGGTATTGGTATATCGACTCCCCAGGCTATCAGGCCCATGACCTTTAACCATGAAATTTCATTCTTCTGGTATATGAAATACCAACACTCACATTATTCAATCTTATTGTGACACATGGTGTTATCCACATTTTTGGTCATCGGGATAATGTCATGATAGTGTCATGATAATAGAAAATCAAACTCCTCGTTAGAGAACTCCTTCCTGAAAAGGGTTGCTCTTATCTATTTCCAGAAATCATGTTTTGAAGATAGTTCGCAGGCTGCATATATACTCTCCTACGAGAATGATACATTCCTGCATGCTGCATTCAACTAGGGTGCGAACTTCTTGCACTGTAATCATTGACCAGGTGCGGACATCTTTTTACAAAGGAAAAAGATAAGATTCTCGAGCCTTCTAGAAGGGAATCTTCTAGAAGGATGAGTTGGTATTCGAATGGTTGTTCAGAAGATGGCATTCCAGATTTATTGGGATCATTCTTATCCTAGAAACTAACCTATTCTCTCTTATAAATTGATGAGAATACTCATGGAAAGGGCTAATAAGAAAGTGAACAAGAAGTTGGAAAGCTGAAGAGATATTTTGGAGAATTGGTGTATGATTGTGTGGAGAATTGATGCTACAGCAGATAGAGACAACAACAAGGTCAACATAAGTAGTTGATTTTATTCATGCATGAGCAATTGTGTGTGTCAGAACCAGAAGCCATCGAAAGGAGATCTACGACATCAAGGCTCAGGTTGTATATTTCTCTTTCAGTTAATTCAATACATGAATATGTCCCTTTCCCATAATGATGATGTCATCTT
>JZKD02S0996022.1:0-13555 GCA_000966675.3 Picea glauca
TCTGCAAATATGGACACTTATGCACTTCTAATCAATGGTTAGGTTCAAAAGTAATGTAAAGTATTATGCAAAACGGATTAAGCATATAATAATGAGAAAGGACGTTGTGTACCTTTGAATGATCAGGTGAAATGATAGTATAAGTCAAAATACAGGTGATGAAGGGTATAATAATGGAAAAAAGTATGGGCAAAAAGGGTACAATATGTGGTCCTAACAACGGGATTTCAAATGCCTAAATGCATATGTCTATGGGATTCCCGACTCCTCGAATCCCGACTCTCCACTGCACTGATAGCTGGCTTCCACTATGGCATTGTCCTCAGCCCTGATGTGATGACAACTGGCCCCAAATCATCAGGGTATCGCGATTCGTTATTTCAAAAGGCGTAAACACCACGTCCATGGGATTCCCGATATCCCGATGGACCAAACACCGATGGACGACTTCCTTTTCATCCCTTTCCCGATGAAGCCGATTTCCTCCACGCGTCCCTTCCAGATGGATGGTCCCGATTCCTCCGGGGTTTCGAGACTTTCGATGTCCCATTTTCTTCAACCTTGGGAACTCCGATTTCCCGATAACCAATATGCCGACGATCGCTCGATCTCTGCCACGTGTCTCTGCTAATGGACGGTTCTGATCCAATCTCGCGCTTTCGCGACTCCTAATGCTCCAGAAGTCTTTCCTTCCCAACCTCCAATATGTCGATGGGCTACCGATATCGCCCACATGTCCCAACTAACGGACGGCTCAGATTCTTTCGCTGATTTAGGATTTTTGATGTCCCGACTTTTATGACCTCGAGAATCCCGATTTCCCGAGTCTCGATATCCTGATGGCTCCACCCCTTATCGAGATTTGTCCTCTTGTTCACGAGGACTTAACTCCCTCACAACTTCTGCAGATCCAATGGCTGGTGGCGATCCTGAACAAGATCTAATGGCTCAGATCTGTTCTCCTTCCCTGCGTTCCTCCAGAGGCTTAACCTCTGCGTGCCTTCACCTGATCCAATGGCTGACGGGATTTATGCTTCATATCTGATGGCTCAGATCATTTCTCCTGTGCACCTTCCTGTATGTGAAAACCAATGATCGAGATCTCTCTCCTGTCGATCTGGCAGTGACTTTGCTCTCACTTGAGCTTCCTGACCTATCTTTCGGAACTTGGAATAATTTCAGTCTTTCAAAGGCCTCAACCTTTGTTTCTCTTCTCTCTTGCGAACTCCACAATCTGAGTTTCGCTACGCACGTACGAGACGCTTTTCCTCCTGAGATTTTACTCTCAAGTCTTTAACGATTTGACCTCTACCTCCTGTAGAGTCTTTGCGCATACACCACATTGTCTCTCCTGAGCTTCTCAACCACTCAGACCCCTAAGAGATTTTGTTTTCCTTCCTTTCTCCCACAGATGGAGAATAAAATGCCTTCCTGGCTCTCTATTCGCTCAAGCAACCTCTTGCTGAGTCTCTCTGGGTGTTCAGCAACCTAGTGAAGATCCTTCAGTGGACTCTTCCTCACTTCTAGAACTCAAAGAGTTCTCTTCACTTATGTGCCTATCTGCACACTTCCTCGACGCCCTCCTGGTGGAGTATCTTCTCCACAGAACGTTCAACAGTTCTGTCCCCTTGTGCACATATGCACTTGCTTGATGCCCTCCTGGAAGAGCTCTCAGAATCCTCAGTGATTCTTGTCCTTCTTCTTGAACTCACCATAGAGTTCCTTCTTCAATGCACCACTGTACCCACGCTCAATGCCCACTTGGAAGAGCCTTACAGAACTCCTAAGAGGTTATGTCTACAACTATGTCTCTGATACACAGCCTTGCCTCCAAGGTATTCAGCCACCTTGAGGTCTTCTTCCTCTGATTTTTTTATTCCATCTCTTGTGCCTCAGCATGTCTTTGTCTGAACCCGCAGTATTCAGAAGTGCATCCTCAGTGCACCGATATTTAGAGACCATAGTACTCTTTCACGCACTCCTGGCATGAAACCTCAAAGACCTTCAACCCTAAAATCAAACACACTCCTGCAAATGCCTAACATACATCTACAGCATACATAAAGAACACACATAGACATCCATATACCATAGAACATGTGCAGGAAAAATTGCTTCTATTTATATTAACAATGGAAAATGCCTATTTTTACAATGGTGTTCTCGATCTCTCTCTGGCTTTCCTCAACTCAATCCTCACTCATCTACAACCACTCTCCACTTGCCCAAAATGAGATATCTCAATCTCTTTTACCTGAGGGGGCTCTTAGAGTTCTTCCCTCCAACCTACCTACCCTATTCAATTGCATTGAATGGGTTGTCTAGTCTAGAATCGGATCTAGATCTCAGCCATACACACATTAAATGCATATCTTCTCTATAGCCTGTGCAAAGGCATGGATTCTATGGCTCACCAGCCTAGACATTAAATTACATTCAATTCAAATTTTAAATGAGGCTGCGCCTCTCTTCAGCTTGAATGCACGCGCTCGATGTGGCTGGCTGGATGGTTGGCTGACATGGAGAGATGCTCCTGCATCAAACTCCTCAGCTGCAAAATCATGAGCTCCTGCTCATGCGCTTCTCCTCTAAGCTATTGGAAATCCTCCTGGATACCAAATAAGTCTTTGGAGCTTTCCATCTGCTCTAGCTTCCTCCTGCTACTGCTACTTCCACTGTGCTGCTGCTGCTGCTTCTTTTCTGCCCAGCCTCTCCTCGCTGGCAGTTTCTGTTGATCGGATCATCAGCTCCATGATCTCTTCGATCACTGCATCCAGCTGCTCCCTTGGTTGGTCCTTTTTTTGTAGTCTCCTCAGCTGCAAATTGGGCAGATCACTATGATCTCCCATGCCATCTTCTTCATCTTCATCAGTGGCCTCAAGTTGCGACTCTGCTACAGACTTCAGCTCTGCAGCCTCCCTTTGACTGACTTGTTGTTTCGTCACCTTCCCTAACAGTTCAACTTCTGTCGGTTCTCTTGCTGGCCCTGGATTGTTCAGCCAATCCTCCAGCATCTCTAGCTCCATCTCCCATGGAGTGACAAATTTTCCTCCATGCTCATTGGATTCCTTTGCTACTAGCTCCAATGCTACAACTATTTCAGCTTCCTGGATGAATATGTTGAGACACTCCTTAGAATGCTTGTTTTCTTCTTCTTCTTGGGTAGCTTCCAAAGTTTGCTCCAATTCCTCATTGACAGTCATCGTCAGTTGTGACTGTTCTTCTGCTGTTGCTACACTTGCAACACAAATTTCTACCTCCTCTCGGGAAAATGGTAGGAAGATTCCAATTCCCCCAATCATCAGAAGATCATCCTGATCTTTCACCTCTGTCAGTTGCACATGCTGATCTAAGTTCATCTCTGAATTTATGAGACCCTCAGACAATCTCATCTTCTCTGTCATCTTCTCAGGCTGATCCAAACTCACCTGCTCATCCCTGCCCACCTTGCAATATGGGATGTCTCTGCTGCCCTCCTGGCAGACTATGAGATCAACCGATCCCATATTCATCATCACTCCTTGCTGAATCGAACTCACCTCCAAGTCCATGAGACTTTCAGCTAGTCCCGCATTCTCATCTATGCCCAACTGGTAGTCTGAGATGCTTCTGTTGCCCTCCTGGCAGACTTCAAGATACCACAACGATCTCCTTTTATTGCCCAACTAGCAATGTGAAATTCCCTAGCTGTCCTCCTGATAGTCCGTGAGATCCCGCAGTGACCTCAATTCATTTCCCTCCTGGCAAACGGGAATTTCTACTCTGCCCTCCTGGTAGTGCTTGAGATCCTCAGTCGATCCCAATTCATCCTCTTCATCATAGAGACCTCTCCCAGTATCTTTCTCACAGACATAAATTATCTTTTCCTCTATGGCCTGGAGGTTTTCAGCATACCTCAACCACTTTTTCAACAACCTGCACTGCCCTCTGACCATCAACTCCTTGACTAGCCATTTTGCTTTTGCCTTCTCCATGGGCAATTCGCGCATCTGTCTCCTCCTCCTATCCTGCCGCATTCGCAGTTCGAGCTTCTCTATGTCTTCTTTTAATTCATAGAGCTCTCTATCCCTTTTTTTATCCATTTCCGCAAGCTTTTTTTCCTTTCTCTTCTTCCTACGACCTTCAGTAGCCATATTGCTGTGTCTATCTGCCTCCCTAGCAGATTTGTTGTTGTCACTCTACATCTCTGAGTGTTCCAGCTTCATCCTCCTACAGTCTCCCTGACTGTCTATGGACTATTGCCTACCTACAAACAAGTCCTTACAGAGTCTCCAGCGCTCTGTCTTCTTCCTGCTTTCCTCTCGCTTCACCTAAAATATACAGATGAATTTCCCGCTCTGATACCACTTGACGTGTATCAGAGTATTCTCTTCCTCTTCCTTTCTTGCCTAAAATATACAGACAAGCAATAAGCTCTGATACCACTTAACGTGTATCAGAGTGCTTTCCTCCTCTGCCTCTTCCTGCCTGAAATATACAAGAAATATTCAAGCTCTGATACCACTTGACGTAGTAGAGTCGCGACCGCACCCCCGTCGCGCTCTCCCGCTCTCAGGATCGATAAATATCCCCTTCTGAGCCGAAGAGGCTCTTTAGATCCCCTGCTGGAATCCTCTGCTAAAACCCGATCCATAGGTCCTTTAACTCCCTTCACAGCCTTCTGCACTTTACCATGACTTTTCCCCAACTCAATATCGGGGTTCGGGGTTTCGGACTTTCTGCTGTCGAGAGTCACTATACTCTCAATTCCCCATTCACCGATGAGCTCTCTGCCTGGCCTTAACCCCTCTAGCTAGGCTCTCTCTAGTCCACATGACCTTCTCCTATATGACCACATCCATATACTTATGTCAGGGTTTCGGGGTTTTCGATGTCAAAAGGCAATCGTCCCTTGCATCCATGATCCTCCGATTCCCGATGCACTTTAACTTCAGCTAGCCCTCCTGGATCAGCCCCGGGTCCACGTGACCATTACTCCATGATCACAACTTTATCCCCATCGGGGTTTCAAATGCCTAAATGCATATGTCTACGGGATTCCTGACTCCTCGAATCTCAACTCTCCGCTGCACTGACAGCTGGCTTCCACTATGGCATTGTCCTCAGCCCTGATGTGATGAAAAATGGCCCCCACTCATCGGGGTATCACGATTCGCGATTTCAAAAGGTGTAAACACCATGTCCACGGGATTGCCGATATCTCAATGGACCAAACACCGATGGACGGCTTCCTTGTCGTCCCTTTCCCGATGACACCGATTTCCTCCACGTGTCCCTTCTAGATGGACGGTCCCGATTCCTCCAGGGTTTCGAGACTTTCGATGTCCTGTTTTCTTCGACCTTAGGAACTTTGATTTCCCAATAACCAATATGTCGACGATCGCTCAATCTCTGCCACATGTCTCTGCTAACAGGCGGCTCTGATCCAATCTCACGCTTTCGTGACTCCTAATGCTCTGGAAGTCTTGCCTTCCCAACCTCCGATATGTCGATGGGCTCCCGATCTCGCCCACATGTCCCAACTAACGGACGGCTCAGATTCTTTTGCTGATTCGGGATTTCTGATGTCCCAACTTTTATGACCTCGAGAATCCCGATTTCTCGAGTGCCGATATCCCGATGGCTCCACCCCTTATCGGGATTTCTCCTCCTGTTCATGATGACTTATCTCCCTCGCAAATTCTGCAGATCCAACGGCTGGCGGTGATCCTGAACGAGATCTAATGGCTCAGATCTGTTCTCCTTCCCTGTGCTCCTCTAGAGGCTTAACCTCTGCGTGCCTTCACTCGATCCAACGGCTAACAGGATTTCTGCTCTAGATCTGATGGATCAGATCATTTCTTCTGTGTGCCTTCCTGGATGTGAAAACCAACGATCCAGATCTCTCTCCTATCGATCTGGCAGCGACTGTGCTCTCACCTGAGCTTCCTGACCTCTCTTCCAGAACTTGGAAGAATTTCAGTCTTTCAAAGGACTGAACCTTTGTTTCTCTTCTCTCCTATGAACTCCACAATCTAAGTTTCACTGCGCACGTACAAGACGTTTTTCCTCCTGATATTTTACTCTCAATTCTTTGATGATTTGACCTCTACCTCCTGTAGAGTCTTTGCGCATACACCACGCTGTCTCTCCTGAGCTTCTCAACTACTCAGACCCTTAAGGGTTTTTTTTTTCCTTCCTTTCTCCCACAGATGGAGAATAAAATGACTTCCTGGCTCTTTGTTCGCTCAAGAAACCTCTTGCTAAGTCTCTCTGGGTGTTCAACAACCCAGTGAAGATCCTTCAGTGGAATCTTCCTCACTTCCAGAACTCAAAGAGTTCTCTTCACTTCTATGCCTATCTGCACACTTCCTCGATGCCCTCCTGGAGGAGTATATTCTCCACAGAACGTTCAACAATTCTAGCCCCTTGTGCACCTATGCACTTTCTAGATGCCCTCCTGGAAGAGCTCTCAGAATCCTCAATGATTCTGGTGCTTCTTCCTGAACTCACCACAGAGTTCCTTCTTCAATGCACCACTGTGCCCACGCTCAATGCCCACTTGGCAGAGCCTTACAGAACTCCTAAGAGGTTCTGTCTGCAACTGTGTCTCTCATACACATCCTGTCCTCCAAGGTATTCAACCACCTTGAGGTCTTCTTCCTCTAAGTTGTTGATTCCATCTCTTGTGCCTCAACATGTCTTTGTCTGAACCCGCAGTATTCAGAAGTGCATCCTCAGTGCACCAGTATTCAGAGACCACAGTACTCTGTCATGCCCTCCTGGCATGAAACCTCAAAGACCTTCAACCGTGAAATCAAACACACTCCTACAAATGCCTAACATACATCTACAACATACATAAAGAACACACACAGACATCCATATAACACAGAACATGTGCAGGAAAAACTGCTTATGTTTATATTAACAATGGAAAATGCATGTTTTTACAATGGTGTTCTCGAGCTCTCTATGACTTTCCTCAACTCAATCCTCACTCATCTACAACCACTCTCTACTTGCCCAAAATGATATCTCCCAATCTCTTTTACCTGAGGGGGCTCTTAGAGTGCTTCCCTCCAACCTACCTACCCTATTCAATTGCATTGAATGGGTTGTCTAGTCCAGAATTAGATCTAGATCTCATCCATACACACATTAAATGCCTATATTATCTACAACCTTTGTGAAGGCATGGCTTCTATGGCTCACTAGCCTAGACATTAAATTACATTCAATTCGAATTTTAAATGAGGTTGCGCCTCTCTTCAGCTTGAATGCACGCGCTCGACGTGGCTAGCTGGCTGGCTGGATGACATGGAGAGATGCTCCTACATCAACCATAAAGTGAGTTCTTAATGAAATAAACAAGGATAGAGTAATTCTAGACATAGATAGGAATTTTTTCCATGTATATTTATTCTTGCAAATCCTCTTGCAAGAAGACGGATTTGGAATCCATTTGATGGGCCTTCCATTTATGTGAGGTTGCAAGGGCTAGCACAAGGAAGATGGAATTTATTTTGGCTACATGAGAAAAGGTTTCATTATATTCAATTCCTTCAACTTGGAAAAAACCATTGGAAACTAAATGAGTTGTGTATCTTTCAACACTTCCATCTAATGTATACCTATTTTTGTAGACCCATTTACATATGACAAGTTTTCTTCCTTTTGGAAGAGGTACAGGATCGCAAGTATTATTCTCCTTTAAAGATAGATACTCTACACTCATTGTTGTATCCCAATATGGATGAGATGAAAATTCCACAAATGTCTCTAGATCATGACTCTCTGAAATGTGATCCAAAAGAGAGGAGCCTAACTATAACTGTGATCATGTCCGACATTGATATGAAGGATCATCGACAATATCACCAATTGCTTATGATGTTGAACGAACCCATCTAGGAAGCACTATTGTTGGTGCAGGTTCAAGTTTAATGGACTCATCTAGAGAAAGGTGAGCATGAATAGGTGTATTTTCACCCTCAGTGTCATCATCTAAAGAAGAAGAAACTAGAATAGGAACAGAAGAGGGAACAAACCTTGAATATGGATCACGGGTCGAAGAAGGAACACATGTCAAATTAGGTTCGTTGGCCAATATATTTTCATCAAATTTAACATCTCTTCTAATAATAATTTCATTACAACTAGATTTAAGAAGTTTGTAACCTTTGACATCTTAAGAATAACCAACAAATATACACTTCTCACTTTTGGGTTGTAATGCTTTCCTTTTCTCATTAGGAATGAAATCCCATGCTACATTGCCAAATACATGGAAGTCACTTACATATGGCTTAATTTTTCTTCCATGCTTCTTCTAGTGTTATATTTTAAGAGCCTTTATGGGAGTGTGGTTTAATATGTAATTTTCGCAGTTAATGCATTCTTCCCAATAATTAACACTTAATCCATTAGATTGGATCATATAATTAGCCATTTCTTTTACTGTGTGATTATTTCTCTCATCAAAACCATTTTTTATGGTGTATATGTACAATGTGTTGCATTTGGATGCCATGTGCAGTTTAGTAACTTGAAAAATGATTGTTCAGATACTCACCTCCATTATCTGTTCTTAACCTTTGAAGGTAATCAACAAATTCTTTTTTATACAAGAGCCTTGTAGGCCAAATACTTGTAAAACACTTTTCTCTTAAGTTTTAAAAATTAAACCCAAGTGTGTCTAGAAAAGTCATCAATGAAAGCTAAGAAATACTTGCACTGAAAAAAACAAGGAGAAGAAAGTGGACCACAAAAGTCACTGTGAACAAGTTTCAAAGGGTTGAGGCATGCTTCTCAAAAAAAATTCAATGATGTTTGTCAAGAACACAACTGATACAAACACCATATCTACAAGAAACAAGAGGAAGACTAGTCACCATTTGTTGATTACATAGTTTCTTCATTAAGCGATATGTTAGATGAAAAAAATGCTCATGCCAAAGTTTTCTCAAATCATCACTATGAATAACAAAAATTGATGGAAAATATGATGACCCAAAGTTGTCAAACTTGTATAACCTGGTAATATCATCAAAACTTTCAATTTCAGGAACATGCTTAGGATATTTAATATCCTTGATTACAACTTGATGAGGTGAAAAATATATAGTTTTACCTTCACATGAATGACTGATTTAATATACTTGTATGATGTTGTAAGAAATACTTGGAACACATAATACATCATTAAAAATACTATTATCGACCTTAATTGTTCCTTACCCTACAAGAGTAAGAGATCTATCATCACCAACATATATTTTCTTGGTCTTATATTCATTTAGAGCAGAAAATATGGCTTTGTCCTTATCCATATGATAATATTCTCTATAATCAATAAGCCACTCATCGAAAGAAGAAGTATAAGTTCCATTGAAGAAGAAACTAGAAGAATAAAGTGTGTGTCCATGGGAAGAAAAATAAAAAGTAGAATCAATATTGATGTTCTTCTTCACCACTACTTCTAAAGCTTCCATATTCTTAAAACATTTGGACTCATCATGACCATCCTTCCCACAAAAGTTGCAATGTCTATTAGTCTTCTTATTTTATAATTTGGCTAATTGATGAGATGGTTTCGGACCCTTGTTTTGCTTGTTGTTTTGGAGAGGATGTTGCTTCTTAGCTTTCATTAGGAGATGGCATCTTAAAATATGCATAAAAATATGAAATTTATGGTTGGGATGGAAAAATATTCAAAAAAATATGTTGTTTAAAAACAAGACACTAAAAATAGAATTTGTATGTGAAAGTTATGCCCTTTTGAAAAAAGGCATAAATGGTAACCGAAGAGCCACATGGAAAGTAGAAGTTGTCCCATGTGGTGATACCCCTCTTAACTATCCCTATAATCTCACTTTTATAGAATAAGCGAGAATCACTTTTACAATGAAGTTACATTGTAAATTAAAGTTGCATGCAAAATAAATTAAAATAAAAAATTAAAGATATATAACACTTGCTCACTTTTATAACTTAACTGAAATGCAATTTACAATGGATACATGAACTTTTTCAAAAAAATTAACAAAAACGAGACATGAACTCGCTACCTGTTACTTAATAAAAAAACGTTTAACCAAGTGAGCTAGTGCAAAACATACTATATTGTTTAGAAGGAGGATTGTTGTTGTTGTTGATGATGATGAAGACATCCTTGGAGAGTGTTCTCATAAAAAATTATTTTCACACAATAAAAAAATCTCACTTCTTGACGACATCAAGGGTTAGATATTGGTTATCTTACATGGAAAATGAAAATTTTCCCTCTATTTATGATTTGTCGAGATCACACATAAAATGGGGAAAATATAATACACATATTGAAAAGCGTAGAAACACGACAAATAAAAAACAAAAAAATAAAATAAACTAAAACATTATCTCTGCAAAAATTTTAAAAATGGCATGCTTGGGCTTTATACCTACAGATCTGAATGAAATGGCTATATCTTGAGAAAAACGAAACCTTTTCCAATGAATAAAAAATAATTCCTGACATAATCAAGTGATATAGATGAAATTGAAAAATCCTCTAAGCCCATAAATATATGGAAATTACAGAAACCAGAGATGCAACAACAAAACTTCACGATCTTGATCTACAATGGGAATGAGTCTTCAAATTCTCTATGATACCATGTTCGACAACACATGTATTCCATCAGGGGATGAACAACTTTAGTAAGCACTCACATAACCAGATCAAGATCAACACACTGATGTTTTCACATGGTAAAACCCCTACTAGGGAACATCCATAGCCTGAGCCAATGTGGCCACTTGGAGCAATTTATTAATGCAAAAGAAAAATATTACAGAGAATTACAAGATATTTTCTCACAATCGATCATTGGAAAATGACCCCGCATTCTCTTTACATGATATCATGGACCAGTTGGGAGCTGATCCATGAATCATTGTAGTCTTTAAGATCGAGGAGAATATGGATTGTCAAATCACTCTATGTTGGTAACATATCGTGGCTGTCAATTTTCCTAACTACAAATGCATACTAAAGAAACACACTAAGAAACAAACTTTTACCTAATGACACATTAGACCAAGTTGATCTTAATGAAATCCTATGTGTCTAAATATCCTAACACAAAGTGGTAGGTCAAACCATGATCTTTTTTTGTATAAGGTATATCTTACTATTTGGTCACTTAAGAAAAAGTCTTTATTGCTTACACCTTTATCTTGTCTACTCATGTTTTTGGTTGTAAAGACTAATACTAATGTACAAAAGAATTAATAAAATCTGTTTGTATCTTTCTCAGTCATAATCTTTTGTTTTTCATTTACACAGTAGCCACGGGGTCTCGAAAGCACCAATTGTCTATGTAAGAAAATGTTTCTAATCCAAAATTTTGCATAAGTATAAAATATATTGAAGAATATCATTGTAATGTACTGATGCAAGAAAAAATGAATAAAGAAGAATTATTTTTTCATATTCATATTTATTTTCTTTGAGTTCTTTTTTTTTCTCTTCTTTCATTTGAATGGCATTCTCAATCATTCTATAAATCAGATTTTATACTTTTATTACACAAATATAAGTTTATATTCTTACTTAATGTTATTTGTTAGATCTTATGTTGGTTTCATGTCTTTATATTAATAAAATAACTCACAATAACATTTAAAGTGGAAATATGATATCATTCATGTGTGTGTTATGTTATTAGTACACACGTGTATGATGTTACATTTGTTATATGTTTAGAATAATTTCACATACATACTCTCTTTTATTTTATGTTATATTTTCTGACTTATCATGAAGGAAAATATTATGTTAAGACTTAGGCTATAAAATTAGCGTGATCATTCTCGCCTCCTATTGGTTTAGCCAACCAACAGGTCAAAAAGTTGACATATCAACATTCATTTCCTCGAGTCAACACGTTACACTAGTAAAGTCTAGTATTGCATGCAAACATTGAAATCATAACCAAGTCTTCCATTCTTACATTAGAATCATCACCAAATATTTCATTCCTACCTTGGAAACATCATGGGGAGTGAATTCCTTCCTTGGAAGTATCACCTAGTCCTTCCTTGGAATTATCATCCAGTCTTGCATGCCCACCTTGGAATCATCAACAAGAGTGAATTCCTTCCTTGGAAAGATCACCAAGAGTCTACCTAACATGTGCATAAAGTTAGGAGGGATAATTAATGGTGTATGGATAAGTGTAATTCTCTCCACTTTAGCATATCTAGTCAACTATGGATTGCATGGCTAGTTAATAGATATTAGGTGATAGATGATTATTTTTTTAGTTGATGCATGTCCTAAGTAAGATCTAGAATATCAAATATGCCACATGATATCATTGCATGGAGGACATATTTGGTGTAATATTTATGCATGAAAGTGTTCTTGGAAAAGAATAGGAATTCTGAGCAAGATTATGTGGTTTAAAATTCAAGAGTGAGAGCCAAGGAAGAGATAGGGAAAGGACCAAAGAGGATGACAACACAATGCCTGAAGGATTCAAGATTTATGTAATATTTTTGTATGTTATCAATACATATGAATACTAATTCCCCCATTGAATAATTTTCTTTTAAATTATATTATTAGTGGTTCATTATTGATTAGAGTATATCTGGTTGAGTTCAAGTTTTTTTAACACATAAAAGGATTCATAGATTGGTATTCATTTGTCACTTATGTGTATGAAGCGGATCATAGGAGTCAAAGTAGGATCTTTGGATTTGTGTGATATATACATGTAAGTACAATTGTTTGTTAATAAGGTATTCCTCTCTCCCCTATAGCGTAAAGTGGAAACAATCTAATTAGATCTAGAAAAATAGTATTATCTATCAGTTGTTTGTCTCGAATAAGGGTAGATCTGAGGGAGATATTTCTTGTCTACATGAGGATTTCTCTCTATAATAGTATCTTAATTCCCCTTAGGATTATTCATGCTCTTCTTCTCATATGGGAAATAGTACCTTGTACCTCGCACACCATGCACATCCACATGCACATGTTCCTACTTATAACATCTCGTCTTGTGGTGGGGATTCCATGAATGCTTATCACCCTTCTTCTCTTGGCCCATTGCCATTTGTTTTAGTTCCTCAACCAATGGTAACCCAAACCACTGTGTTCATCCTACACCTCCTCTAAAAGGGCAAGTTTATGTGAAACAAATTGTCGCCAATACCCCTAAAAAATAAGAAAAAGAAGAAAGGGAAGTGTAAGAATAATAACCAAAATCATGGGAACCAGGGGAACAAAAATCCACAACCTAAAAGCAATATTGGGAAAAATAAACCTACCACAACCCAAGGCCAAGGAAACAATCACCATCCAAATTAGGGGCATAATTAAAAACTTTGTACTACCCTGAGATGTGCCATATGTGGGAAGTAAATGAGGTTTCCAATGTTTTGTTTTCATATGAGATGAGATAAAATCGTTATATTATTACAATGATGAGTGTTCCATATATAGAGAACATATGGTGACCATCCATGAAAGGATGTGTCCCTTGGATAATAAATAACTATTTATTATTATTATTACTTATTATAT
>JZKD02S0996033.1:0-13555 GCA_000966675.3 Picea glauca
TGGAAGTTGTCTGACGAAGGGAGGTTAATAGTTCGGTACCCGTCTCGTATCGAATGGGCAGTTGGAAGTGTGTGAGGAAGGACATGGCGAGGGAGTTGAAATCGTGAAAAGATGCGCGTGGTAATTCAATATACCATTTTGTTGCGTAACCCGTAAGTGTTCGTTGGAAAAGACGCAAATGAATAGAATCGTCCATGAGGGAGTTGGATGAGAAACACAAACGGAAAGTCATGACGTGGTTGTTTGGGTCTTCTCCAGACTTTCCATCAAATTTTGGGATGTCAGAAGGAAGTTTAGCTGGAATAGTTGGCCAAACCGGAGAATGATAAATAGGATCATTCGTTAACCGAGACAAGTCTAGAAGGTCCAGGGTAGCTAGAAAAGGTATTTGTCGGTTAATCTGTGGGTAATGTTGGTGTGGCATGGGGACACCAGTGGGGCCAATCACTGGGTTATGTGGATAATTGTAACTAGTGGGCCCTCTTTTATGAGGTTGGTTTTGACCAAGGTACACAGGGTTTGAGGTGTTTTGAGAAGCATGTGTGAGCGGAGGATAACCGGATGGGTTTTGAGGGTTGTAGGTTGGGTTTGTCACTTGTCCTTAAGGAGGTTGTTGCGGAGTCTGAGAATTGTGTCCTGCCAAAAACTGTGGGTTTCCTTGAAAAAGGACGTTCCACAGATTAGGTGTGGTAGACACATTTTGTCTGTGTGGTTGTTGGTAGACTCCGGATTGAGGCTTCCCCCCAGCATGAGGGTGCCCCCCGAATGGAATTTGTCCTCTGGTGGGAGGGTTCCCCCCGACTTGAGGTAGAGTTCCCGAAATTTGAGAACCAGACGTAGATGACTGACCGGTACCGCCGAGCGGATTAGGACGACCAAGACCGGTCCCTCCGGGTTGTTGGATAGGTATGGAACTTCCCGGTATAACTTGAGTAGTAGTGGTTTGGGTAGTAGTGGCAACGGAAGCATTCAGTTCCCTAAACCCAAAAGGAAGTGTAGGTCTTGGTGTTATAGGTGTGCCAATCGTAGCTTGGTTGACCACCGCATTACTGGCATGAATAGTCGGAATGTGAGGGACCATTGTAGAATGGGCCATCTGGAGGGGAAGAGTAGGCCTTGGTCCAACGGACGGTATGTTCGGACCAACCGGTGGTGTGACTGTAAAGGTGGTGGTACCGGTAAAATGGTTTAGGGGTACGGTGTAGGAGATGGGTGCATCGACACCTTCCCCTGTTCCATAAACATCTCGCACCAAGCGTGGTGGACTTCGAACAATATCTGCGGTCCAAAAGGGGTCATCGACTAAAGGATTTTGATGGGACCCAGTTGGAATGTCAGAAGGATTGACGACGACAAATTCACCAGCGGAATTCAGTTGGAGGATATGTCATTCATATCCTTCCGGAATGCGGTAAGATTCCGGAGATTCTGAAACAATCCGAAAATTCTCCAAAGGAGTGGGAACTTCTTCCTGGGGAGTTGTAGTGTTTTGAACCTCGCTCTGTTGAGGATATTTCTCCGTAGAATGAGGGGGTAAAGGGGTGTTTCCTTCCATATTTTCTTGAGGAAGTCCCTGTAGCCTCCACGAACGGCGTGGAGGGTCGATGTTGGCGAAAAAGAGTCGGCGAAAGAGATCTATGGCCAACTACCGAAAAGAAACAACATACCCTAATAGAAATCTAAGAATCACAACCAAGCAAACAAGACCTTCTTTTGATGACTGTACTAGTTGGTGATGAAATCCAACGTCGCGTGATCAAGTCCAGAAGGGGCGGGGATAGGGTGGAATAGTTACAATGGCGACCTGCTTAACGGACTTACGCCTTGGTGCAAGCTTCCACGCAACAATTGTGGATTTACCCTCCAAGGAGCCTGAGTGAGTTTGACCAATGTATGCTCTAGGTACAGTGAGACTTCCCGTCACCGTCACCTTGTGTAAGACTCTAAAGATTATGGCCACTAAGGTTACCAATTCGCAGTCAGCCCCTGGGTGGGAACAGTCGACAGTCCGATCCGAATGTACGGGCAGGGTATCGAGCCTGAAATCAACTAAAAGGATTCCACACAGTAATTGTGGATTTACCTTGAAGCGATCCCCATAATACGATCTAACCACCACAATCAGTTAAACCACGGAGGGTTAGTCCCCATAGCTCACCGAATGTGACCTCGTGCGTAACCCCTATGTGAGAGGGGGATCCTAGGCAGACTTATATGATGATTGGATTTGACTCTTCCTACCTCAGGATGCTACTGTTTGTTCTGGAAACTTTGGAGAGTTATGCTCATAGCCTAATCCAAAGTAATAAGCCTAGTCTATTGTTGGTGGAGGATCCTAGAAAATAAAAAGTTCTAGATAATTTTTAATTAGCGTTGATTTTTATAGTTGTTCTTTACTCAAAAAGGGGTGCATGGAAGTCAAACAAATGGAATTATGAATCCGTCCCAAAAATTCATAAAAAATGATAAGCATTCATTTCTTTTCGATGAACATCTATCTAAGGGAGAGAGAGAGAGAGAGTTCTTTTCACTAAAAAGCACTAATAAGGAGTGTCCTCAAACAAGTTTTCTTCAATCAAATCCTGATGTGATGCTAAAATTTTTTAGATGCCTTCTAACATGCACAATCAATCATGAATATGCTTTTTATTGTTTGCGTATGAATAATGATCAATTCAACACAATGCTTGTTTTTGCTAATTACCTTCTTGGATGAATGAAAATCAAACCAGCACAAGCAAAAGTCATACAAACAATACGCCCTTTCGTTGCAATCAAAACGAAAAGAGAAAGAAAAGAAACAATCAAAGAGAAAACAAACTTCACACCCAAAAGAACAAGTCGAAGAACAATGATCTTGACTAAAATCAATATGAAGAGATCTATAGGCCTTTGATGACCTTCACCAGGGTTTTTACTCAGTTAAACAGAGAGAAAGACAATGCATGGGTTTCAGACTCCAAACAACAGAAAAACTCAATAACAATAGTGAAGAAGGCTACAAAATCCAAATAGTAAGATGTTCGTTCTTCAAAAAGACAGATGTCAAGGTTGGAAGGGAAGAATCATTGACTCACAAGGTTACCCAGCAGGAGAGACACAGAGGCAAAACCCAGAAAAAGCAATTCAAGTAGGTTTATTGGCCAAAGGAGGGCTGGCGCTCTATTTCCAAAGGAAAGGAGCATTATAGCACTCTGTGTAAGGTTGTTAGGGAGCGTTGGCGCTCTGTTAACACATGGACAGGGGCGCCAGGTTAAAAAACTCCCAAAAATTGTCAAAAATTCAAAAATTGCAGTTCAATTTTGACAATTAAGCTGAGTAGAATGGGTTAGGGAGACACTCAGCTCATGAAACCAATCAAAAGAGGAGTGGACCAGGTCTGAAACAATCAAGGGGTAGAACTAGGTCAATGAGGAGAAATCAAAACAAGAAGTTTCGATTTGAGGCTATCTCCCCAGTGGAGTCGCCAGTTTCTGTTGTAGGAAAATCCCCCTGCAGACAGGTAGATTGCCTCAAAGAGCTTGACCCTAACTCTAAGACAGAAAATGCTTAAAGTGGACACTGACTTCCTTTCAAATCTATACAAACTAACACATGAGAAGGAAGGAGAACAGAAGTACCTCTTTATCGATGTTTGTCCCTGCACGCTCTGAGTTGATCTCCAATCCTTTGCTCCTCGCTGAGTCCTGTAGACAAACAAGATACGACCACTTCCTACTCTATTGATATTAGCTTGAAAACAGATCTATCTATCAATGATAAGTTTATGTGACATTAGACACAAACTAGAAAGAAATAGGCCAAGCATGTCATATTGATGAGAATAACGACAACAGTACTTACAATCGTAGATGCGAATGCGACAACTTCATCAAGTCCCCTTCGTCTAACCCTTGCTTGAAAGATCCACAACCTGGATAACAACAGCTTCACTGATCACTCTCCTTTGGCTGACTGTGTGTTTCCTATAAGATCATAGGTTTCATGCTAGCAATTCTTTTCCCTTTCCACCATCATAGAGCTTGCTTATATAGGTTAAGAGGAGATTAACCTCTTGAGTTATCTTTAGAACAAGTTGGGGAACTTTCTCCTTAGATCAGGGATTCTCTGATAGAACCAAGAATTTGAATGAAACTGCCTTCTAATATTGAAAGATCCTCCCCTTATTCTCCTCAATGGGCCAACCACTGCCTCAGATTAGGCAGCGCTCCCTCAAAAGGAGCATCAGAGTGTTGTAGCGCTCCCTAAGAAGCTTAAGGGAAGCGCCAGTGCCCTAAGGGTGGATAGCGCTCCTTGAAAGGGGCAGGGGAGCATTATAACGCTCCCTGAAGCCTTATAGGGGAGCACCAGCGCTCCCTAGACTGATATAGGAGAGCGCTCACCCTCAGAACCTTTGATTAGGAGCTCTTCTCAGGTGTCAAGAGTTTCTTGACTTCAGTTAACCAATTCTCCTTCTCCAAACCTAGTGTATGAGATGTTTTAAGTGCCTCTTTAGTGTTGTCGTTAAGGCAGTATGCTTGAACAGCGTTTGCGACACTTATGAACAACTTGCGACACTTGCGAAAGTTGTAAGGAAGATGTGACACTTACGACAATTGAGAGGAACATGCGACACTTATCCAGTTGAGTAAATTTGACGTGTAACACCTACGACGTATGCAAAAGAGTTGTTAAACCATCCAGAAGAGATGAAATTACATTAAAACCATAGCTGACCCTACAAGCATTCGAGAAATGGGACATTGAATTCGTTGGACCTATAAACCCACCAGGAAAGCATACATGAGCAAGGTACATAATTACAACAACAAAATACTTGACCAGATGGGCTGAAGCAAGAGAAGTTAAAGACTGTAGTGCAACCATAGTTGTGCGCTTCATATTTGATGACATCATAACCAGGTTTGGATGCCCCAAGATCCTTACGAGTGATCAAGGCATGCATTTCATAAATAAGACTGTTGAATCCTTGACTAAGGAATTTGCAGTCCGCCATCAGAAGAGCACACCTTACCATCCACAAGCAAATGGGACAGTGGAAGCATTCAACAAGATCTTGGAGACAACACTTACTAATATTTGTAGTGTGAACAGGGATGACTGATATTTAAGAGTACCAGCAGTACTTTGGGCCTATAGAACCAATTGCAAGAAGTTAACAATGCAGACCCCCTTCAAGTTGGTTTATGGTCTTGAAGTTGTTGCTCCAATGGAATACTTGGTGCCAAGCTTAAGAATTGTTGCCTTTATAGATATGGATGACAATGGCATTGTTCAAGAGAGGCTTGCACAATTGGTCGAATTGGAAGAAGACATATTTGTTGCAGGATTCCATCAACAAGTACAGAAGGAAAGAGAGAAGGCCTACCATGACAGGCACATCAAAAATAAGGCATTTAAACAAGGTGATTTGGTAATGGTATACGATAGTAAGTTCATGAAGCATCCTGGGAAGTTCAGAACGCATTGGCTCAGACCATATGAGGTCACTCATGTTACAGAAGGAGGAGCTGCGTAGTTGAAGACTTTAAAGGGAGAATGGAAGGAAGGATTAGTGAATGGGAGCCGATTGAAGTTGTACTATCAAAACCAGCTGCCTCGCATCTCTCAGTAGAAGCATAAGGGAAAGTGCCTAGGTACCAAGTGCAGTTGAAACTGGGTACTAGACACAAAAAATATAGTCTGCACAAGGAGGAAAAGGAGGCATAGAGTAGAAAGCAAAGGCTACTCTGCGTGGTCCGAAGTCAAAGTAAAACAAAAGAATCATATCTGAAGTGCGTCGAGACGAGTCATAGGTGAGTGTTGGGGGCCTATTGGCCCTTGGTTATAGAAGGGAGTGAATATCAAGGAAGAAAAGGAAAAATGTGAAATGTGTGGAAGACATAGTTATTTTTACTGGGTCGAAGTGAGAAAAAGAGAAGAAAAGATGGAGCAAAGCCCAAGAAAGCAAGCCATTGGACAAGGAGATCAAGGATGATAGATCAGAAAGGAAGAAGGATCGTGGACAACTCAGCAAGTGGAAAAATCCATCGTTATATGCTTTGGAGCACCACGCGAGAAGGAAGGAAAGACAGGCTGGCGAAGCCCTAAAAATGCGAGTCAAGTTGACCTAGGGTTTTGGTATTTAGGGTTTTGACACCTAGGCTTCAGCCTAAGGATGTTGGTGAGCTATTGTAGTGTATAAATAAAGGTCAAGAGGACCTCGGTTGGGTTGTTGTCATTATTACTAGTATTGATCTAGTTGTTGTTGGTATGATCTTTGTTGTTATTTGAGAGAAGTGCTAAGTGGGAGAGAATTATGGTATTGTAAGATCTTCAACTAGGTGTGAAGATCAACCCTGTAGTTGGGTGTGCAGAAAGGGGGAGAGATAGAGAAAAGAGAGAGATCTGTTGGTTAAGAGCGCATATTAGAACTGTATGCTTTCATCTTAATATATTATAAAGCATAGTTCTATGGACATAGCCCTAGAGAGAGGGTGAACCACGTATATTTGTCTTGTGTGTGTGATTGATGTTGTGTTATTTTGCCTTGATATACTGTTATTTAATTGTTGTGATAGATATGATAGGTGTAGGGAGTAGATCTAATATGATAAGAGATATATGCATGTTGTATTGTTCTGGTATTGTATCCACTTGATATTCCCCTTGGTTGTAGACACTTCTGTCCTACAAACCCCCCATAGTTGCTTCGGGTGAGACTGTATCTGCTTCACATGTGTAGCCAAAAGGGCCAGTAGTTAGAAATCGTTGGTGCACTCTTGGATCTGAACCCGGGGTCTTCCCCTGTGCCAACAATATTTGATGTAGTTCTCTATTTTATTAATAGATCAGTGGTTTTCCCTAAATTATTTGTGTAGAGTTCATGAATGGTTTGGATTTGATTCTATGAATAGTAAATCAAATTAGATCTGAGGCATATTGATTAGTTATAACACTAGAGAAAGAAGAATATTGGTAGTGTTTGTTTCTTGTGTGCAGGAAGCATGTGATAGGAGTTGGAGCTGGAAATTCAAATCTACATTAGTAAGGACATGCATGAACAACCTTCAGATTAAAGGTATGATGATCTACCCTTCTTTGGTGTAAAATCAATTATTTTCTCTAGATCTAGAAAACCATAGAAGTTTAAACCCCTTTCTGTCTACGATCAATAGGCTGGTCCTAGGGAGATTTTGTTGTGTATACAATAGGATCCTTGTGAAATTTTGTCCCATAACAGAACTGGTGATCATACTGGGGAAGAATTCTTCTCTAGTTTGAGTCTCTTTGCCAATCCTTTCCTCTACCTGATTGAGATTTTCTTTTGATTTTCTTCCATTTGGTTCTTTAGAGCCTAGATCTATCAGATCTTATAGAACTAATAGAGATCAGACAGATCTGGAACAAATCCTCTCTTTCCTAAAATACAATTTTTTTCCTCATCATGGCTGGCTGCGGCACATGCGTCACATGATGACCCTTGCTAGTTGACTAGCCCGTGTCCCACGATGATTTGTTAAAACTGTAGATTTACAAAAAATTATAGGACTTTGAGATTAGGTTGTGTCTATGATCCATAGGGTCTTTCAATGGTCTATTATGATACAGGTCTTGTCTCTATTTTAGTCATTTGGTCACACAATTTTCTTTCAAGTGTTGTTTGAGTGCATTTCTGTGGTTTGATTTCCATTTCTTGGATAGGTTTTGTCTCTGTCTGATAATTTCAGTGAATTTGGGTAGAGAACCCAAGTGATATGAAGATTTCTAGTTGTGTTTTTTACTGGTTGCATTGGTTGTCCTTTTGAAACTATTGTTCATTACTAGATCTATCCTCTTGGGTCAGCAAGAATGATTTTAAGGATGGAAATTTATTTTAAAATGTAGAAACCTTGGCGAATCTTACTAATCCTTCATAGGCCAACTATAAAATGTTTGGTGATATTTTTGTAAAAATATTCAAATTTCTAAGGATTTTATCTAGTTTGTCTAAAATTTTGGTGATTTTAAAAGTAAAATAATTTTATCCTATAGAATTTGGGCCAATCATTTTTAGAATAATGAATCATTTTTTGGGAAAAACCATGGAAAAGTAGCCCATGAGCGAAATTTAGCCCCTAAAATCATCCTTTCCTAGGTGAGTTTTGGGTGAGATCATGGTAGAGACATTGGAGTGAGTTGATGTAACATCATTTCCAATTTCCTACAACCCATTTGTTTGCTAATTGTTGCTATTTTTTCCTTTTGCATTTGTATTCTTGCTTAGATCAAGAAATTTTTGCATTATAATTTGAAAAATAACAAAAAAGATAAAAAATAAATTGTTGCATGCTTGACTGATTTTTAATCATTAGTGAAAGAGTGCATTAGGATCATTGTTTGGTTTCAGATCTAAATAATGTATTGATTGCTCGATGTGTGTGAGGTTTCACTTTAAGAGGTTGCAAAGAAAAGGAAAAGTATCTTTCCCTCCCATAGCTAGATTTCATTGAATCGAAAGAATTGCATTGGCATCTTTGCATTTGCTTGGTTGGGTCAAGAGTCATAACACCACCAAAGTTTCATTCGCTACCTTTGGACTTACGTAAAAAACATAAAAGAAACAAATAATATAAAATTCATTAGACATTTTTCTTTTTATAGTGAACCAACATTAGATAGGCTTAGAGCCTTGGATTAGGATTGGAGAGTAAAATATCCTAGGCCACAAAATGAAATTTAGGAGTCATTAAAGAGTGATAAATCCACTCTTGCAACCAGTGTGTCAGGAATATCCTCTAACACAAGATCTAATCATGAGGTTGCATCGGGGAAAGCAGGAAGATTACCCCTCTTTGCTAGTTTTGGTGTTTGTAGTATCACTTCAATTGCTACATATACGAAGGTTTCATTGGTTTACACCTTTGGAGATTTAGGCTTAGTTTTCATGACCTTACATGCAGTTGGACTTACGATTGTTTGCCTAATCATTGATTGTGAGGTGGTAACCTTAGTGACCTTTCCTAGGTAGCCACAAAGGTGACTACAAGTGAGACATTCTTGTAGTACTTGGGGTAGGTGTTCGTTCACGGTATCAATTCCCCCGAATGGTGTCTGCCTTAATAAAAGGTACTTGCACTAGTTAGGTTTGTTTCACGTAGGTCATCATAACTGCTCCCCATGTCTTTGCTATCCAATCTTGTGGGGACTTCATCTCCTCCATAGGGTTGGTTTTCGGAAGGCCCCTGAGCTAATTGGTTTGCTTTCTATTATCTTGGAGTTGATTAGGGGTGTTCTCTTTGAGTCTGAGTCTAGGTTGGCCTTAGGTTGATTTGTTTTTGGATTTTCACATATTATATTCACCGTGGTTGAACTACCATGTTGGTCCTGTTGACTATGAGGACTTGAGCCTATTACGAAGGTGAAAATTCCTCTAAAGCGATGCAAGATAGCTGAAAAGAAATTCAAAGGGTCTTATCTTTGTTTTGACAAGACCAGTTTGGTTGAAGTGTAAGTGGTAGACAAAGGTCCTCCACCAAATTTTAATTCTCCTTTGACTGAGCCAGATGCACCTATACTTTTCCAAGTAAGGGAATTTTTTAGTGAGTCTTTCTCTTTGTTTAATCATCCTCCCACCATGTTAGGATCAAGTGTTGCGTCCAGTGTTGTTGAGCCATCGAGCCCATATTCAAGTGGGACTGGGAGAAATCCCTTAAGGGGAATCCCCATGATGTCCACCTTACCACCCTTTAACTCCATTGAGTCTATGCCCTCCATACCATTTTCTACAAGCCCCTCGATCTAGGGGACACCGACTATGCCATCCTTTCCATTTGTTAGTATACCTAGCATTCCTACATCCATCCTATCCATTTCGATGCCCACTTATGGAACCTTTTCTGGTGTGAGGCTAAGCCTTGGTTTCAACATGGGAGGTGGAAATACTTCCACCTTCGCCAATCCTATGAGAGACTCGACATTATTAGGTGTGGTTGTACCTTTTGGATGGAATATTTCTAGTGGTTTGGGGGCTGTTCCTATTTAGGTTGGGGGCAGTAGTATGTCATGAGGTTTTAATTTTCTATGGGTCAATGCATGCTTCCCTAGGGGCTCATCCCCTGGGGCGAAATTTTCACCATGGGGAGGCTTTCCCTTTGTTAACACATACTATTAGGAAATGAGACACACTTCCATGATAAACCTAGCATAAGAGAGGAATAAATATTTGATCAAGAAAGTAAATGACACAACAAGCACTCAGTACACAACGTTTTACCCTGGAAAACCAAACTAGGAAAACCAACATTCCTTAATCGTTCTTCTCCCTGTTGTCTTATTCATTTAGAATAAAATGTTACATGTATAATATTGGTCCACAACTAAGACACAATCTACATCATACCCTCTTTCTTACACAAGAACAACCCTGTAGCCAATTCGACTTACATCTACCTAACCAACAATCTCTATGATTATTGATTGATTCATTGATTAACCTTTACGACCTGACAACACCCCTTCTTTATAGGCTCTACAACAGGAAAAAAACTGAAGAAAAGGCACCCAAAAATAATTACAGGTCCATGAAGATCATTGGCTACAAATCCTGTGAATCTTGAGATTCTATTATAGTCAACTACCAAGTTGGATTACCCATCGACTACCAGTCGACCTTCATTTGGTCTTCATTCGATCACCACATTCCCGCATGTCAACCTCTTGTTGGTTGACCTCTCCGAATTCTTGTCGATGTATTTACCATATCGAACCACCTAGGCCTTCAAATTTGAATTTACCTGGTCAACTAACCTTGACCTTCGAATTGTTTTTGATCCATCTCGACTTCGTCTTTACTTAGTAGAACCACCTCGACCTTCGACTTCAACTGTCAGTCGATCCACCTCGACTTTCACTGAAAAGAATATAACAACCCAACATTCTCCCACTTGTTGTCTTCTTTGTTGAAATCAAGAGACCTTTGAACTTTCATTCACGGACCCAAGGAAGCAATTCCCATTTCCTCTCTACACCAAGAGAACTTAACAACACTCACAGACTTGGTCAACGAGCCTACTATGTTTTCCAACGTGTCTACTTTCTCCAACAATACCTTGTTGCTTTCCAACATGTCTCTTACGAAATGGTATTGTACATCAATGTGATTAGTCTTAGAATGATAATGAGGTTTCTTTCCAGAAATATTTTTCTTTGATTGTTGCAACTTATCTTCATAGCTCTCTGCTCAAACCTGATTCATGAACACAAAATTTGCAACAATATTGCTTCTTTTTTTCCATGAGTGTCTGCCATGTATTCAAATTCTATTTTTGACAATGCTACAACCGCATGTTGCTTACTCATCTAGCTTATTTCTCCACCAAAAATCGTGAACACATATCCAATGGTCAATATCCATCGATCTAGATCTCCATCCCAGTCATCGTTGAAAAATCCATGTACATTTAATTCACTATCACCTCCAGGTTTTCCTTGATATCATATAGCATAGTCTTTTGTGCCACACAAATACCTAAATACTGTTTTGACAGTTGTCCAATGCTCATTCCCAAGTGTCAACATGTATCTATTCAACACTCCCACTGCATGGGAAATGTCTAGTCGAGTGCAGACCATCGCATACATTAGACCACCAAAATCACTTTCATAGGGAACACGTGCGATTTCCTCTATTTCTTCCCGTGTCTTTGGACGTTGTTCAACAATTAGTCTTGCTCTCACAGGAATTCGCACCTTCATCAGTTTGCAATATTGCATGTTGAAACGTTTCAAAATTGTTTCAATATACTCCGTCTGGTTCAACTAGATATTTCTAGTGGCTCAATCTCTCTTAATCTCCATTCCCATAATGAAGTTAGATTCACCGAGATCCTTCATGTCGAACTTGGAGGATAACTATTTCTTCACCTCCTTTGTTGTGTCCATGTTGTTTCCAATCAACAACATGTCGTCAACATACAAAGCTACATATATGAACCACTCACCTTCTTCTTTGGAATATTATATGTAGTGATCAAATTTTCTTCTCACAAATCCCAAACTAAGGATGTATGTGTTGAAATTTTGGTACCACATCCTTGGTGATTTCTTTAGACCATAAAGGGATCTTTTTAGTTTACACACCAAATATTTTTTTCCCTTTACTACAAATACTTTATGTTTTTTCATGTAGATTTCTTCTTCCAGGTCCCCATGTAAGAACGTTGTCTTAACATTCATCTTTTCTATTTCCAGATCGAATGCTGGAGATAGAGATATTAGTACTCTAATGGAAGATAATTTTGCAATAGGAGAAAAATCTCACCGAATTCGACTCGTTTGACTTGGGAATATCCTTTCACTACCAATCAAGCTTTGAATTTATTGACCTAACCTGTTGCATTCATCTTCTTCTTGAATACCCATTTACTACCGACACGCTTTCTTCCACTAGGCAACTTTACTAAGTCCCATGTCCCATTCTTGTGCAAGGATTCCATCTCTTCTACCATGGAATCCTTCCAGAGTTTTCCCTTTGCCAAGTCGACTGCCTCCCCGACCGACTTGGGCTCGTCATTGGTCATAATTAACACGAATGTGAAATGGAAGTCGGGCAGACTATACCTTTTGAATGGTTTTAGTACTCTCTTTTACCTCCTTACAACTGGGTTCGGTTGTTCCACCTCTTCCTATGATTCAATTGACTCATCTGAATCACCTTCTTCATTCCTCAGTTCAAATGACACCGTCTCAGGATTATTCTCAGTCTGAACAATTTCTTTAGGCTTGGATTTACTTTCGACTTCTCTGAAGACCGCATCTCAACTGTACATTGTTTTCCTTGATGTAGGATCCCATATATTATATCCTTTCATTCCTTCTTTGTATCCAATGAAAATACATTTGACTTATTGTCTAGCTTGCTCCTCTTTTCCTTGGGAACATGCACAAATACATCACAACCAAATAATTTGAGATGTGAAACTGAAGGATTATTACCATACCATAGGTCCTCATGTGAATTCATTTTGACTAGAACTAACAAAGGAGACATATTCAATAGATATTTTACAATGTTGACTGCCTCCACCCAGAATTCTTGTGCGAGCTCAATACCACCGAGCATGATCCTTTCCTTGTCCATCAATGTTCTGTTCATTCTCTCAGCAACTCCATTTTGTTGTGGGGTATATGGTGTGGTAGTTTGGCGTGTTATGCCACATTTCTCATAGAACTGATCAAATTCATTTCCACAGAATTCACCACCGTTGTCAGTTCTCTGCACCTTAATATTCTTATTTGTCTGATTTTCTACAAGAGATTTAAACTCTTTGAATTTCTCGAAAACCTATGATTTCTTCCTTGGGAAATATATTCATGTCTTTCTGGAAAAATCATCTATGAAGGAGACATAATACAGGGATCCACCAAGTGAAGGCACTGAAATAGGGCCAAACACATCACTATGAACCAACTCTAGAATCCCATTTTCCCTTGTTGAACCAGACGGGAACCTCACTTGACTTTGTTTTCCATATATACAATGTTCACAAAAGTCGAATTCTAAATTACGTTTAGGAAATTCTTCGACCATACTTTT
>JZKD02S0996044.1:21271-31422 GCA_000966675.3 Picea glauca
ACTCAAAATATCAATAAAAGATCATGACAGTTCAAAGAACGATGGAGGAGTTTTCATGCTTACAGTCGTGAAAACTAAATGGAGACCAATTTGCAAGTGTCGCAAGAAATGAAAAAATTGTCTATTTGCAAAATGCGAGGACAATTTGAATTTCAGAAGACATAGGTGTAGGCAGCTTATAGGGAAATGGAAAAAATTGAATCAGCTGCCAACAACGTTGAAGCTAAATTCTAGTTTGTCATCCTTATTAGCTAGCACAACTGGCTTTACATAACCAGTCTCTTCCACATCCCAGACATCTGCACCTAAAGCCATTATGTAGGTTCTCATTCTAACTTTCCAGAAGGCAAAGTTTGTTCCATTGAATAGAGGGGCCTTATTGGTTGAATTTCCTTCATGGCTTGACATGTTTAAGCTCTAGGATCTACCCTTAGATAAAAGGCACTGGCTCTGATACCAATTGTTGGACAACTGAGAGGGGGGGGGTGAATCAGTTTTCACTGAGCTTAAACAATTATGCTTCTTTTAAAAATCTTTGTTTAAACACTGAATGATGATCATAATAATGCAGAGAAATAAACACAGACACATTCAGCATCAGTCACATATATGAGAAACACAGAGACAAATATTTTCCAAGGAAACCCATACAGGGTAAAAAACTTATTTTTATTTATATGATAAGCAATAATTACATTCTTTACATTATCATACATATGAGCACCAACTCATAATGAGGCTACAACCTCTGTTTAGCAAGATGCAACTTGCTGAGAGCACCAACTCTCTGTTTTCTCTAGAACCAACTAGAAGGAAGCACCGACTCCTTGGTTCTTCTAGAACCAACTAGAAGGAAGCACCAACTCCCTATGTTCAAGAAGCCACTTGAACCTCTGAGGAAAACAGTCCTCCCTAGAACCTCCCAACCACCCTGAAATATAAATCTTTGAATCTAAAACTTACTACAGTGATATAATGTTCAACAATGGCTTACCGGACTTATCATTGTTCTGCTGCATCTCGTTGCTCTTTCTGCCACACTACCTTTCTGCTCATCTCACTTGCGCTATATGTTCTTCTGTGATTTATCCTCTGTGCGCCATGTCCATTCACTGCACAGTTCCTCTTCAGCCCAATTCAGTTGATGCACAATCTTCCTTCTACACACATGAATCACTTTCCACATCAACAAACACCACCACTCGAACAACAACAACAACAACACCCATCTCTTCTCTGTACCGTGTATTTATATCTTCTTTGCACCTTGTGCATGCAGTGTTCGCAATGCCTCTACATGCTGACTCCGCGTCATTATCCTCCACCTCTCGAGTGCTCTGTCTGATCATCATCGTGATTCTTCAGCTTCTCTGATGGTTCACACCGCGTGTCCAGCATCACTGTATGTTATACTGAGATTCCTCAATCTCTCTATCAGTTTAAGACTCTTCATCTTCTCTGAGACAGTCAAACTCTTGATCTTCATCGACCCTGATCGACGGTTCATGATCTTGATGAATCAATGGTCCTTATCTCATCGTGATCTCGCATCTCGCTGTTCCTTCGTTGGATATTTTCGTCACACCAAGTCGCGATAGGTGAGACTCTTAGATCAACGGTCCATATCTTTTGATGTATTGACGGTCAGGATCATTTCATGATATCTCATCTCGTTGATCCTAAGATGGAGATTTTTGTCACTCCAAGTCGCAATAGGAAAAACTCCAAGATGGAGCTTTATGGTGCTCTGATCTTTTTCCACGCGTCCTCTTGACCCAACGGTCCTTGATTAAATCGTGATTTCACATCCCGCTGTTCCTTTGAATTTCCAGTCAGCGAGATGATGATCTTTTTCCACGTGTCCTCTTGATCCAATGGTCCTTGATTAAATCGTGATCTCGCATCTCGTTGTTCTTTTGACTTTCCAGTCAACGAGATGACGATCTTTTGCCACATGTCCTCTTGATCCGTGACTTACATGTGCCTGAAGTGTTGAATCTTCCTGACACCTATCATTACCTAGTTGTGCAACGTGTCCCTAGCTAACGTGGTCTGCTGTCGTGAGTTGGATCGATGGTCTAGATCACATGTTGATCTGACGGTTCAGGTTCAATTGAGATTTCTTTCATCGTGATTTCAGGGTTTCTGTTGTAATTCTTCACGAGGCTCGTGAAACTCCGATTCTCGATTCTCCGATGAAGCCTCCTGTCGAGCTTCTCCCGCTGATGCCCGATCGCTGCCACGTGTCCTTCCAAATGGATGGTCCCGATTATGTCGGGATTTCGAGACTTTCAATGTCCTAGTTCTCACGACCTTGAGAACTCTGATATCCCGATGTCTGATATCCCGATGACAACTCCTCATGTTGGGACTTCTCTTCTTTCTCTCGAGGCTTATCTCCCTCGCAGCTTCTGCAGATCTGACGACTGTCAGTCTTTCGGGAAATTTGAATCTGCAGATTTGACGGCTGTGGATCTTTGTCTTCCTTCTCCTCTGCAAACTCCTATATCTTGAGCTTTGCCTTTGCTGCGCGCGTTTTTCTCAACGCTATTCCTCCTCAGCTTTCATGTCCGAATCCCCAAGGGATTTTATCCTTCTTACTCCACTGTTTTACTTTCCATCGATGACAAGCATACGCTACTTGGTAAACATTTGCTAACAGTTCACCCCCACCCTAGGGCTATGTCCACCAACTCTTCTTCTTTATTGTCTTTAGTCAATAGGTTACATGCGCAGAGCCTCTAAACCATTCTCCACATAGGACATAAGATCTGCGCAGCTCACTAGATCCTTCTTCCTTACGTTACAGCACAAAGCCTTCCATTGTCCGTTACAACCACTTGCACTTAGCTCTGTAAGTCTCTTACAGTCATGCACAAAGCACTTACAGACTCTACTTTCACTTAGCATACATTCACATCACATATATGCACCACCATTTCTATATAGCCCAAGCATCTATTTATATATTATAAAATCAGCCTAAACATGGGTAAACCCATGGCATGACATCCCAATCCCATTACATAATCCCAAAAACCCAAAAAGGACCCAAAAAGGGGTCAAGATCCCATGATATCTACTTCATCTTATCCTCCTCTTTTGACAAGTCGTCGAAGTCCAAAATAGGTCAACATGACCAAAAATATCTCAAATCTTGGTCAAGGGCCAACAGGACCCCAACACCCACCTGTGACTAATCCCAAGTCACTCTGGTATGACTAGTTTTTCCTTGAAAGCCTCGAGCTTGGCTCACGTTGATTCAACTTGTTGTTGTACTACGACCTCTTGCTCGACAAACTCCTGGATTACTATGTCATTCACTGGCCCTTCTAGGCATTTTTCTACTGGATTAACAACCTACTCTAGCTCTGCTCCTTGACTCTTGACCTCTATGAACAACAAATAGGCCTTATCTTGCACAGGTTGGAGACATTAAGTTACTTCCATAACTTTTCTTTAAATCGTATGGATCTGTTGTTGGACAGTGCGCTACTCTTGAGACCACTTCATTCTTTCTACAGCTGACACGGCCTTCAACTGTGCCTGTAGTATCTCTACGTGTTTCTTTTCTTCCTGGATATGTAACTCCAGTGCCTGCAATTCTGGATTCTCAGCGAGATTCTCATACGTTTTGGCACTGTGTTTACTTAGCTTCTTGCACTTCCCAGTAAGAGCCTTCAGTCTCTCAACTGCACTCCTAGAGGTTGCTTCCCTTTGGTCTCTTACATCTTGAGGGGTCTCAGGTACTGCGCGTAGCTCCAAATATTCTATGCATTGTTGTAGTTGTTGGATCACTTCTTCAAGTTACACTACCTACTATGGAATTCTCTCTTCGACCTTTACTTCTACGATGGTCACAGAGTGAAGCACTCTGTTGACCATTTATTTTACTTTGAGTTGCTCCTTGAGAAACGCTTCCTTTTCTTTCTATAGTTGGGATTTTTCTTCATCGAACTTTGCCTGGAGAGAAAGATTCTCTCATTCTACAGTACTACGTTGCTCTACAAGGACTCCTTGTATTTTTGTCAAAGTCTGGGTGGCTTGCGTTGTTTATTCTTGCACTCGTCGAAGGTGAGCTTCAACTATATCAGCTATTTGGTGGAGTTGAGATGGCTCATCTCCCAGTTCTAGTGTTCCTAATCGCAAAGTCATAGTGGAGACTACGCAGTTGGAATGTAGTGCTTGTTGTACTCCTTGGATCTCAATCTCGATTCTATTGTACATCGGTTCCTTCTTAGCCTCTTGTTTCTCTTCTATCTCCAGCAAATCATCATTCAGGGCCTCTATAATGAAATCAAAGTTATATGAGGTGAGGATAGTCTACATTTTGGTCATAGAAGCATTCGATTTCTTCCAGGAGGAAGGCTTCGGGGGGGAAACCTTCCTTTTCTTCGAGGGGTCCTCATCATCTCTAGGTGGTGTAACCTCGCCTTTATTTTCTTCAACTTCTACGCCATCTATCTCTCTGCCATCACCTCCTTGTTTTGGTGAGATGGAAGCAGTCTTCATGGATGCACTGTCTAAATCCTGAACCTCTTCATTTTTCTTCATCTTGCTAGGTCTAGGCGTATCCTGCGCAATTTATGGATAGTCTGTATTGGATATCTTCAAAGGGTCTGCTGGAATGAGGAGGTTCATCGACTAGTCCTTTTTGATCTCCTCCAAGTCCTCCTCCATTAGGTTGTAGTAGGACTGCAGTTGTTGCTTGTGCTCGTCAGCTTTCGTTGTGATATAAATGAAATGGCGGTTCGCTCTGAATTTCATCAAAGGTCTGAACCTGTGTAAATTATTTGGAGTTATGTGAGGCACGGACTGTATGGATACCTTCAACTAGATGTAGTATGTTTGAAATACAACATTGAACTGCCATTGTTTATTCATGTCGCTTGAATACCATAGTGTGTTGAACGTTGTAGCCAATGGTTCAAAGGGATCGATCTATGGGAAGGTCGCACCTTCCAGCATCTCCCAGGCAACAAAAGTGATCAGGAACAATATTCAGCTGAAGTGAAATTAGTTCCATTGATCCTGGGCTTATCTCTAGTCAATTTCTAATTGGTTCACTAGGTACTTTGCCCAATTCATTCACAGGCCCTCTACACACTTCCCTGTGAGTTTGACTACAAAACCAATGACTTGGGTGGGTTGATTCTTCCGTACTAACTTTCCTGCGATCAATTGATAGGAGAGGCACAATGCGTCGCTCTGGATAGAAGCTATCTTGTAGCCTCTCATTCCCTTCTCAACATCGCCATAGGTTTCTTTGATCCTTTGAGCTAGAATGTGATTCATTATTTTTTCGAGATAGAAATCTTGTGGGTCAAGGCCTTACATACTTACCCCTGTGATCTGATTTATCAATGTTGGATCCACTGTTATGTGACAATTTAACCATAGATAACCTCCATGGTAACAATACAGTAGAAATTTGATACATGCATTCACCTCCTGGTGTCATACGAAGTGCAGAATCTTCATAACATTCAATAGGGTGGACTGTGCGAGGTTATGGGTCCATGACTGAGGGACGATCTTCAAATTCTTTCCCTTTTTTCTGGTCATGTACTTATGCGAGGCGATAATGTTGTAGACCTTCCTATAGCTGAGGTTCAAGTCGCTAAACTTCAATGCTACAATCTTTTCTTGGTCTGCATGAACTGCACATATCCCTTTCGGGAGGTATATAGTGATCAAGGCGTACTCAAAGTCTCTCGGCACACTATCTCAATTTATTACACTGCTCAGAGGTGGTATATAGGCGGGTCATATGATTAGAATTAACCTATCATTTGTGAGATCATCCTTGTGCTCAATTCACCTCTCATCTAATGGTCGGGATGGTTCAGCTCGAGCAGTTGACAGAGAGGCTGGAAGTTCTCTCATGGATGATGCTTGTACACCTGTGGATAATCCTCTCTCCGACATGAATATTTTAGTCATCAAGTCAAGGATCACTTATGTCACTGATTCTTCGACTGCGTTGAGTTACTCAGACATATGTTCCTGGGATTAATTAGATCGGGGTCAAATTAACTTAGACACTGCAGTGAGATAGAGAGAAAGAGCGCAACAATCACTGTATAAACTCGACCTAGTCTATGGGATCAAATTCTCAATTAGCAAAAGTGTTCTCAGTGCATGGCGCGATGGGAGAAATAGGTAACTTGACAATGGTTGGCTTGCAATGGGTATGAAGCCTCCATTAACCCTATTCTGTACATTATGGTGCGGTCCAACAGTCTGATGACGAACCAAAATTGCCTTTCTTCCGGTTCAGAGCATCGATCAAAGGGTTATAATGTCCCCAACGTCTAAATTGCTTCACCATGGTAGAGTGTCATGTGTTGTTGTTCTGATATCCCGACGAAGTTCCAATTTTGCAAATTTCCTTCCTGCGAAGTTTCCCTTGGAAATTTCTGTAACTTTTCAATCTTAGCCCTGTTCTTACTTAAATTCCTAGCCTTCTTTCCAGTGAGCTTTATCTCAGTATGTATTTTTCCATTCTGATTCTTATCTTCGTTTGACATAGTCACTGGGCAATGTTGAGATTCTTTCCTAGGATTTAGTGGTAGTACCAATTCTTTATATGGGGTAGGCACTTCATTCTTCTATGAGTTCTCTAATGTTTTTGCAGCTTTGACATCTGGGTCTCTAGTGTGAAATAGCTTCGATATGTTCTCCTGTTCTTCAATCAAGTGTGTGATCCTTCTGTTCATGTAATCTTTTAAGTCTTGTTTCTTCTGCTCCAAAACATTTTCTTCTTACTTTCGTCTGGCTTGATCTCTATCAATCCAAGGTTTTTCCAGTAACATGGTAAACGGGGTGTTGTCTTCAATAAATTTAATAATCTCAAAATCTTCTTCTATCGAAGTTCCATTGTCATTCATAGATATCTGAGTGAGCTTTCCATGGAGGTTTACCAGTTTTCCTCTTAATAATCCTAATCCTCCTAATGAAGGAATCATAGAAGGCCTCCCTATAGCTTCCCAATTTCTCTCTATCATGATATTCATCGGTGTCTCTTCATCCATAAAATAGTTAATGTCGAAGTATCATATTCTTTATTCGATGCATTCTTTTTCTTTGAAGATATCCGATAATCTAACATGTCGGTGGTCATTCAGTGTTTCTTTCATTTGTAACAATACTTTCTCTGATTCTCTCTGGGATTCTATTATTTCTAGATCTGCCTTAGGGTTTTCCTGATTCAAATTCATTCCTTCAAGCTTAGCAATCATTCTACGGCAATCCAACACTTCATGGTCCATAGATTTGAAACAAAGACAACTAGGTCTTCTTCTAGGGCATTCCCTAGCAAGATGTCATGGTCTTTTGCAGTTGTAACAGAGGGTTAATCCTCTCTTTCTTTTAAATGATCCCCAACTTCTCCTGTACTATGCGCTAGGATCATAGGAGCTAACCTGCAACAAATTCTTTCTAGGATCCAACATCCACTTGTTAGTCCAAACATTCTTTCTATGCATAGGTATAACATGTCTTTCACTGTTCTTTTCAGATCTATTAATATTAAATCTTCCTTCATCTATTAATACCCTCGTTTTCGAACTAGGAAAGACTCTATTAAACATACCTAGATCCATACTCCAGAAACAAAAATTTCCACTTATCTTACTTCTACAAAGCACACAGCTTCCAGATATAAAACTTTTCACTATTCTTACCTCTATCAGAGAACAGAGCTTACAGATCTTACCTCTTTTAATTAGAAATTCTCACTTTTACCTTTCTTAGAGAAAAAAGCTTTTAGATCTTTCTTTTCTCCTTCAGATCTGACTTCTTTTTTTCATATCGGGATTCTTTCTTTTAGCACATAGATTTATAAATCAAGTGGAATACTGCGCACTAGAGAGAAAGATCTATGCACAGAGCTTCCACAACTTCAGGACGAATCTTTGCACAAAGATTCTTCTTTCTCAGTTCCCATCAATCACAGTTTCGGTCCTAGCAACAGAACCATTTGTTGGCACAGGGGCAGACCCAGGTTTCAATGCTACAACAACGCACCGACAAAACCCTAACTATCGTCCCTTTCGGCAACACCTACGAAACAGATGAAGTCTCACCCGAGGTAGAGGCAGGGGTGGTTGCGAGACTCAGGTCTCTGCAACCTTAGCTGGGATACAGATCTGTGATTATGATACTTAATAGAGCACTTAGCATCATCATATCCTCAATATGAAATCAATATCTACTTCGTTGATAAAACAAAGCTTCACAACATTCACACTGATCTAATGTAATTAAGCACTTAGCACAAACAGATGGATCAGATCTAGAAGAAGCAAGCACTAAGCACATTCATAGAAGTCAGATCTAACATTCATAGCACAAAGCATAAGCATATCTATCTATCTATATCAAAGAAATTAGCAAGAAAAGTTATAAACACATCAAGACAAGCACAAATCGGAACAACATAGTGTTTACGTGGTTCACCCCCACCCTGGGATACGTCCACCAACTCTTTTTCTTTATTGTCTTCAGTCAATAGGTTACATGCACAGAGCCTCTGAACCCTTCTCCACATAGGAAAAAATATATGCACAGCTCGCTAGATCCTTCTTCCTTGCATTATAGCACAAAGCCTTCCACTGTCCATTACAACCACTTCCACTTAGCTTTGTAAGTCTCTTACAGTCATGCACAAAGAACTTACAGACTCTAATTGCACTTAACACACATTCACATCACATAGATGCACCACTATTTCTATCTATCCCAAGCATCTATTTGTATATTACAAAATAGGCCTAAACATGGGTAAACCCATGGGACGACATCCCAATCCCGTTACATAATCCCAAAAACCCAAAAAGGACCCAAAAAGGGTACAAAATCCCATGATCTCCACTTCTTATTGCGCTCCTCCTTCGAAAGGTTGTCGAAGTCCAAAATAGGTCAACATGACCAAGAATCTCACAAAGCTTGGTCAAGGGCCAACACAGATATGCATGTTGAGTATGATGAGCCCATTCCAATATATTGTGATAATACAAGCACCATGAGTATCTCAAAGAATTCGGTGATGCACTCCAAAACGAAGCACATTCCAATCAAGTGTCATTTTTTACGGGAACAGGTTGCAGAAAAGAACATCAGAGTTTAGTATGTGGGAAGAAAAGAAAAAGTGGTAGACATCTTTACAAAACCACTTCCACGAGAAGCCTTTGAGTATCTTTGCCAGAGACTCGAAGTCATTTCTATTCCAAAATGAATGATTTTGAATACTTATCTTATATGTCTTAGATGTACATGAAGAATCACCATAAGAAGACAGTTTAGTCAAGGGGAGAAACCTCAGATGGAAATATACCTTTTCCATTGATGACAAAGGGGGAGATATTTATCAGATGCAGAGGACGAAGGCATGGTTCCAGGGGGAGAATATTTATCAGATGCAGAGGACAGAGGCATGGTTCTAAGGGGAGCATGACTGATATGATTTCAATATTTCATCAGAGTGTTGCCATCAATGCCAAAGGGGGAGATTGTTGATTAAGGTTGGTTGTCATTGATGTCAACCCTTGAAGAAAGCCCTATATCACAAAGGTTGGGTAATGGACCCAAGATTTTTTGATGTAAATATGACTTGTTATTGCTTTGTCATGGTTGATAATAAGTATAAATGGATGAACTCCAAAGTGGTTCCCTTATGGTGAAATCCCTCATAGGAAGACGCTTTGCGGATTGAGTTATCCTAGAAGTATGGTTAGAGAAACCATTCTTATTTGTGGAATAATAAGATGAAGGTCAGTGAATTTTTCATTGAAACTATCCTATATGGATATTGTTTTTGATGTCATTTCTAGTGGTATGTAGAAGGTCACTATCTCCTCACGGTTAGAGAGTTATGGCCATGAGAAGTTGGAGAACCCAGGTTTGGGTAATGGACCCAAGTTTTTTTTATGGATAATGGTATGAGTTTTGATACATTTGTAGGTAATACTATTCTATATGGATGGTACATTTCATTACATTTCTGGTGGTATGTGGAACATCACATAACTCTCAAACATAACTCCTCACGGTTTGAGAGTTATGGCCTTACGAAGTTGGAGGACCCTCTTATGTCATCTAGAAGCCCCAAAAGGTCAAAGTAGTCAAAGTGGTTTAAGAGATTTTAGAAG
>JZKD02S0996044.1:111161-124295 GCA_000966675.3 Picea glauca
TCTTTTCTAAACCAGGTACATATAGAACATTTCTTAAGTGAACATGATTACCTGATTCCAATTTGATGGAGGCTTGTCCAAATCCTTCGACGGGGTAGGTTCTTTTGTCTCCAAGCTCCACTTTGTATGATGTCTTTCTCTCATTTAGATATGAGAGTCTATCTTGATCTCCCGTCATGTGCCTGGAAGCTCCACTATTGATTATCCACATATCGTCTTCAATTGTCCCGATAAGTGCTGAGTAATGTAAGAGACTGATTGTTTCACACATGTCTTCGGTTGACTGATAACTGGTCATGCCTTGATCCAAAACTTCAACTGCGTCTTTTCTCTCTTCTGAGAAAGTCAATAGGTGCGCTGAGTTAGGGTGCATCTGGATATCTTCTCCTTGAGAAAGATGCTCCATCACTAGGTGTTGGATTTGAGAATTAGGGTTTTTGCAACTGCTATTGCTAGTAACCCTAGATGCAGTTCTTTGGAAGCTACTCCTGCTAGTAACCCTAGTGGTAGTTCCTTAATGAGCTCAATACCTAGAGGTTATGTTTCCTTCCATTATTTTAGGCTGACTGAAGGGGGTGTGGGCCCATAACCTGTTATAATATAGAGGATTGTGCTCATTTAACCATTGATGATACCCTCATCACCCAACCACAGGCCTTAAGCCACCCTCCGAGCACCTTGACCTTGACCGAGAAGAGAATTCTAGCCGCAATCATTAGCCAAGAGAGGCTAAATGCACCAAGAAAAAGAATAGAAACTAAACTGAATAGATGATCCCCCCCAGAAGCTAGCGCACCACTTTCCCAGCTCTCCCAGAAAACCTGTGCACCAAACTGCAACTGTCTACGTAGATATTGCTCTCACTGCAACTGCTGAGATGACAAATAATGAAACTGGCACCCTATATTTATAGTGGACTGGCCAGTCTAACTGGGGCCGACCTGGCCAGTCTAACTGGGCCGACTTCTCCTTCTGGGCATCAATAAATTCAATATAAATATATTTGTTCAATCGACAACTTGTCTAGGGTTTCCTTCAATTCTTTGCTTCCTTTCGGAGGATTCTAGTCTCGTCATAGGTCATAATAAAGGTTCATACCTCCCGAAGCTACCATAATATTAACACTTATAGTGATCATTGTTCTGGTACCAGGATGAGATTCACAATATGGAATGTTATGGAATTAATGTGAAGAAATATCACTGGCTACTACACAATGAGAGATTCAAACCAATGTAATCAATAGTTCATAATGAGATACATTACTCATATCAAGAAGTTGTACTCATAGTTAGTTTTGTACTAATTTCCATATTCAAGTAATGGTAATAAGATAAGCTAATCCACAATCAATGGTAATAAGCTAAGCTAATCCGTAATCAATCATGAAGGCGAAGAAGAATTTGTTTGCTCAAAGAGGGAAAAAAAAAACCACAAAATTAGACGATCATTAGACAAGCTCATAATGCCCACTCAAGCTTGAAACTGCCTTAGCATTTTCATCATTTTAAATAGTCCTTGAGCACATGCTACTTGGTACGGGACTCCATGAGCTAACAAGCACCCCATTCAGGAAAGCCTGAGAAGAGTCCCCAACTTTATAATAATGCATGTCCTCTTCCATGTAACACCCTGTTTTCCCCAGATTGTAAATATAACTGGACTGGACAAGGACTATGGAAAACTCATTAGTATGAATATGTGATGTAAATGGACCTACAGGAAGAGGTCAATGAATGTGAATAATATTTTGAATTTATTGCAGGACTGCTGAGAGGGGATATGCAAAAAAGAGACCACGATGGCGGTGGAAGGCTCCTGAAAAGGTGGCATTAACTTCCACCCTGAATGAATATTGTATTTGGACTCCACTGGCCCGGAGAACCAAAAGCGGCTCGCTGGCCCCCAAATTTAATGTCTCGCAGGCTGGTAGGCGGGCGACTTGATGAGGGATGGGATGGTGAACCGCCCATACGTAGAGCCGTCAGGCCTGATCAGCGCGAGGGTAATCGTGCCACATGCAACCTCGCGAGAGGATAAGGCGTATGGAAGAAGCGATGGGGAGGGGCCGACGCGAGGGGAACTCTAGAAATTTTTACGCAGAGTGAGTGATAACAGAGAGGAGGGATTGTAGCCTTCGCTCCTAGTCACTGGCAGACAGAGAGACGTAGTCTCAGAGCATCGTGGTCTCAGCTCGGGGGTGGCTAGTAGTAAATCCTTTGGGAGTCGCTGAGCCTACGGTTGGGTGGAAACAAGCACCCCTCTCAGTAGTCGTTGAGCCNCTGGCCCCCAAATTTAATGTCTCACAGGATGGTAGGCGGGCGGCTTGATGAGGGATGGGATGGTGAACCGCCCATCTGTAGAGTTGTGAGGCCTAATCGGCGCGAGGGTAATCATTCCACACGCAACCTTGCGAGAGGATAAGGCGTATGGCAGAAGCGATGGGGAGGGGCAGACGCGAGGGGAACTCTGGCAATTTTTATGTAGAGTGAGTGATAGCAGAGAGGAGGGATTAAAACATTCTCTCCTGGTCACTGGCAGACAGAGAGACATAGTCTCAGAGCATCGTGGTCGCAGCTCGGGGGTGGCTAGTGGTAAATCCTTTGGGATTCGCTGAGCCTACAGTTGGGTGGAAAGGAGCACCCCTCTCAGTAGTCGCACTCACGTTGGGTGTTATTTCTGATAAGTGTTTCATATACATTGCATCTTGAACTTCATAGACTGGTATATGCATACATATGCTCATAGAAATGTCAAATTATGAATGATTTCTGTGTAATAATGTCTGTACAATGTTTAATGAGAATGAATAGATATATTCTCATAACAGAGGGAACCACGCATGATGTGCGTGGATGAAGCAACTATATTTATGCCTAGATTGAACTAAATTAGGTTCCCAGCCCGTTCTCAGGAAGTTGTTTCCCTTATCTCTCTCAAGGATACTCGGTATAGATCGCTTCACAGATATTTCCTCCCTAGAAAGGTTCACAAAGGACCCAGAAAAGGGACTTGAACGCACAAGACTTAACAACCCTCTATAAAGAGGAACGACCCTCTTAAATCCCGAGGTAGCAACGTAGGGTTAAGTATTGATCAACGAATGAGACCCTGTCAGAGAGTCCGCGATCATTCACGATCATTGAATCAAGGGAATAAACAAGGAAATTAAGTGCCAGTAAACCTTTTTCCCTCTATCGTCGTGAATAGAGAGGAAATATGAATCGTAGATCCCCAGACTCCATGAGAACACCTGGACCATTGGTTTTTCCACGTCCAAAGAGTAGTAGGAAAGGGCGCGACATTGGGACCGATCTAAACTGTCAGATCTTAGCTAGGGAACCCGACAGTCGTTAGAACTATAGGGAGGTAGATGAGGGTTAATCCTCGTGAATAGTGGCGAAGCCACGAGAGGATCAAAACTGTCCATTCGAGAAGGATAGGTGGCAGAGATCCGGAGATCTCGTGAGCTCGGAGGTTCGCTGGGTAGGAGATCCAAAGAAGTTGAGCATCGGGGAATCGGGATTTGCGAGAGCAAGGAAATAATGCCGCTTGGAATCGCAATATGCGATTTCCCGACACGATCTGAACCGTTCATTGTGGAGGACGCGTGTCAGTAGATACAGAAGGGTCGAGGTTCAGAGCATCGGGGATTTCGAAAGGAAGAAACCCTCGTAATTTGAAATCGTGATGCGTGAAATCCCGATAGGAGAGTTGTGTGGACCCCAGGTGGAACTAGCGGAGGACAGGTGTCAGACCTCCGGGAGGAGTCGGGAATCGGCAAATTGGAGTTCCTGAGAACAAGGAACTCGAGACATTTCAAGTCCCGAACCCCGGAGAAAATCGGGACCGTTCATTTAGAGAACACATAGTAGAGATTTGCGTCGTTGGAGAAAATCCCGACCAAGAGTTAAACCATCGGTGTTTGGAGTTCATCGGGATATCGGGGATCCCGGTGACAAGTGAATTGTGCACCTCGGATTCATGATCCGCGAAACCCCGATTAGTGGGGAACAACTGTCAGCTTGATGGAGAATCAGTGTTCGAGAGATCGGGAAAACTACGGGTAAGTGTTTTACGACCTTTGAAACCCCGTAGCCCCGACGAGAGGTAGGCCTACGGACCCGGACTCAGTGGTCACACTGGCCAGGGCTTAGCCTAGAGGGATAGAGCACATCGGGGATCGGTGATTCAAGTTGCCAGAACATTGTGGGTGTCAAAACCGCGATAGAAGAAACCCCGACAGAAGCATATGACGGTGGTCATATAAGAGCAGGACACATGGACCACGCCATAGTCAGGAAGGGCATAAGCCAATAGCAAACGTATCGGGATTTGGCATATCGTGAGTCTGGTGGTTACGTGTATCGCGGCATTGGAAAGCCCGAATCTCGACTGGAGACCTAAGGCTGAGGTCTTGTAGACTTATGGTCATAAGGATTGTGAGCCCTCAGATCACCACTAGATTACCTGACAACCGTGCGATTGGACAGAAGTTGCACAGGGGTTAGGTCCTAGTGAGCAGAGGAGGTGGTCTCGGAGAGGTATCGGGATATTAAGGCATCGGGGTTTTAAGAGCCAGGAAACTCGAGACCTTTTGAGTCTCGAAACACCAGATGAATCATAGCCGTAGATCTCTGGTGGAACACGTGTCAGAATTCCGAAGGGAGTCGGGGTTCGACACTTCGGGGTTCCTGGAGACAAAGAGAATATTGCACCAAGAACCGCGATATCGCGATATGCGATATCTCGACAACCAAGGTTGTGGGCCACAGACGTCAGAGAGGAGGACAAGTGGCGTACCAAGTTGGGAATCGGAATTTGGTAATGCGAGTTGTTTTGAACATCGCAAGTATCGAAACCCCGACAGGAACTAAGACCGTGGTATTATGGATTAGCGGTCATGTGGGATGGAGTTTAACCAGGAGGGAAAAACCCTCAAGGCACGTGTCAGTGTTCTGGTCCATCGGGGTTCGGGGTTAGGAAATGGGAATGTCATTGACATCGCGAGTGTCGAATCCATGACAGGAGAAACCCTGATGGGGATGCAAAAGGTCAGTGTTTGACTTACATCGGGTTTCGGGGAAACGCAATACACGAATGCGTGGTCACAGGAATCACGAAATCGCGAAGTCCGATTTCCCGATTTTAAAGGGGAGATTTAGTGGAGAATTTCTGCGATGGCAGATTTTTACAGATAAGGAATTAGAAGGACGTGAGAATCCTTCGAGTCCAGTAGAAGACCAGAAATTTTTTGATTTAAGTAGTGGGTGTGTTACATTCCACAATCTGGGTACATTCCTATATAAAATCTATAGCAAATAATTCCTGTAGCACATCTGGGTACATTACAGGTTAAGCTATTGCCTTGCTATTGCAATGACAAGGAAATGGACCTTGGGGATATTTAACTAAAGTCCATTTCTTCTTCCTACTAGCATCAAGACTTGAATTCAATCGTTGAGAAATAGGCTAAGTTGTTGCCTTACCTTGATGAAAGAGAAGTTTCTACCCAACCCCCCACATTCCTCATGAAGTTCATCTCTTGGAATATCAATGCCCTTAATGGTAAAACCAAGCATGAGCTTTTAGTCAAAACCAGGCACGGGTTGAGTCTCATTTTTTTTCTTTCACACTACCTTTATTGTACAGGCTCACATATACAGGATACTTGGATTCCAAAGGAGCTCTCTTCCATAAAAATATATCAGTTCCTTCTCATTGAAAACATACAATGAAATTCATCATGGGAAACCTCCAAATATCCTTCGTGTGGGGTGGAACTTGCACAAAAAATAAATGGTATTTAGTCACTTCGAAACTTTTAGTCTCTCTAACCTCAAACGATGACTCATTCTCAAAGATCCAGATGTCCCCAGCTCATTCTGCGGAGATAAATGAAGTACTACACTATATGGGACCTCTTTTGGTGCAAGAGGTTAGTCCCTGTCATAGAGCCTCATGACCTGATCATACTTTCAAGAATTTTTTCAAGCTCCAAGTAATATGGAACAATTTCTGGAGCACTCCATCAACTTTATGTCCTTGCCACTTGTACTTTTGGAGCATTCCATCAACTTTATGTCCTAATATGTGCTCGTCTAAATATCATTTCTATTTTTTGTGGATTTACCAAGGTTATTTGTGCTAATAGTAAGAAACCAAAATATATTTGAAATGTGCATGGGTAGTGGATTTATGCATCACCCTATTATAATTGTGTCTAACATAAAGGAAATTTCTATTAATTTTGTCTTCTTTTTTTTTTCTTCATAATTTTTGTTGGTCATTGTTGGAGATATTAACTCGTACTTGTCTTGTACTTAACTTTTCATGAATTTCCAAAGGATAGATATTGAGATGAGATATCGAGACGACAGTATCTAAACATTCATCGCAAATGCTCTAGGCTCTCCCAAGAAGGAATAAGAGGAACCCCTTCTTCAACTGAGACTCTGAGTGACCAATGACAATCTCGTCAGAGGAGATTATCAAACGAATCTGCGAATATATCAACTCCAGAATGTGCTCAAGAAAGTGATATGGATGAAACTTTCTTAGATAGGTTGCGCATTGATACTCCTACACCTGAGAATGTAGGGAATACCTCAGGACAAGAGAATATTTTTGGTAATTTTCTTTGATTTTGTTTATTTTTGTGTATTTATATTTATGTCAAGTTAAATGTTATGATTACTTTCAAATGTGTGTGTAGACAATGAGTTTAGAGCGAAGGACAACAATGAAAGAGAGAGTGGGTGTCACGAAGATTCTAATGTTGGTGCAGAGGGTAAAGATGGATTTAGGAGGCTGTGTTATCAAGAAACATAAGATTACACGCCTACGTCCACCTATCCTTCGAATGTTGGTGATGAACTTCCCTGGGAAGAGATTACTAAAGAAATGACCCTTGAGCGATGCTTAGGTGTTAAAAGGAGTTTGGAAAATGATTTGTAGATCTTGGTACTCCCTCGGGAGAGTAAACAAAGCTTGCAGATTGTTTTGCATTCATTGCAAAACTTTATGGACGCATATGAAAATATGAGACCAACCACTGATAGTTTTATTGATCTAATGAGGTGGCGAAATTCAAAGGTGATGGGCCCTGATAAATGAGATGCATTAAAAAATAAAGTTTCAAAATAAAACACAATTTTGATGTTCAATTTCAAAGATGGACCAAAGCAGAAGATGTTGAAGGTGCAATTAATTAAACACCCAGACATTGCAGAACATTTGTATAACATATTTTTTGCAGCATATGGGAAATTGTCGTGGAACGATGAGGTTCCACATTATTTTGCAAGACAATTTTATGTAGAGATTTTCATGGACATGCACCCTGATTATACTAGTCTACCGTCCAATTATTATGGGGATGATAAATAATGGACATATGATCGAAAATGGGCATATTGAAATGAAACATTGTAGAGGCCTCCACGAACTTTAGTATCTTGCCCAACATGGGAATTTTCTTCACATTCAGAGTTGCAAGCTTCGTTAGAGGTTGGAAAAGATGCTAGGAATGCAATCAAGGAAAATTTGGAATTGATTTTTTATGGTGTTGAAGTTCGTTTGAATCGTCAGCGAGAGGAAGCCAATTCTCAGGCCATATTGGTTTATAAAACATATGCGGAGTTAGATACCATGTGAGTAGAAAATCTTAAGGAGTATGCAAAATTTTGTTGTGATGGTTGGAAGAAGGTCATTCAAAATGATGACCTGAACAACAGATTGGTATGTGTGATAGTTAGTAAATATTTGACACATTTTAGGATAGTTTACTTCTAATTCTAGATTTAGATATATATCATTGTATCTATAGAAATAATTGAGTTGTTATTGTCATTAATTACGGTTTGAAGATATGTTAAATGAATCTCTAGTAAATAGGGGACTTGATTCCACAAGTTTAAATTTGTATAGGTTGAATTAGGTATGTGTTTTCTAATATCCACAGATGGGCACTTTAGTTGTCTAATATCCAATCTTTTGAAGAAGATCAACAACAATTCTAATTTTGTATAAATGTGAACACATTGAATCCTAGATTTAGTTCTTAGTTGTGTTGTTCACAGATCCATATTCCATCTCCTACTACTTGGTAAGACTTGTCTCAATTCTCATTGGGAGAGTCTGAAGAGGGTGGGAGTTCACAAGTATCATTGCATGTGTTAAAATCATTTAGATTTAATATGTTAAAATCATTTAAATTTAATTTTCAAAACTTCAAATTTGAAATGTGTTATATAGGGTAATGTGGAGAAGAGAGTACCTGAGACTGTTCTTGGGAGGGAGATCGGGATTGAGGAGGAAACAGAGGAAGAACCCATACCTGGAAGGATGCGTCCATTCATGATGATTCATAAATGTATGTTCATTTCACATTAATGAGTTTTAATTTTCTTTTATGTTGGGGTTTTATATTAAAGTGTTCAATCTTATGTTGAATAAGCTTATATTTTTTACTTTTATCAAATTTTTGTTTTCTCAAATTTTTAGTTCAACCTTTTCTATTCAACGCTTTGATCAATTATTTTAAAATATATAGAACCCCTATATAAGATTATCGTTGTATTAAATGGTACATTCAAATTTATTTAAGTTTAGATCATGATGAAGACCTAATATTAAACTTGAAAATTTGATTATTTGATAACAGATTCTATCCCACATCAGAAAAGGGGAAGTTTCTAAATTTTATTTGATTGCATTCCTCGCCTTCTTGTCCAAGAATGACATAGTATGGACATTTTTTTTTCTACATACAATGAAATAAATTCCTTCTTGCGAGGGTATTACCAAACTCTTAACTAAATTGGTTACTAACCACAAAAACCAACATTCAAGTATATTTACAAATAAGCTATGCATATGTATATGTGAGCTAGCTCAGACATATGTATATGTGAGCTAGCTCACACATATTGTATATGTGAGCTAGCTCACAGATAATTTTAAAGAGCATTTGATTATATGTAATATGAATACATCCCAAAGATGAAAGATTTAAATGGTTTTTGAAGAATGACTTAATATATGTGCAGATTTTTGTTTTCTTCATGTACATGAAAGATTATATGAGAACATCTATTCCACCGCAGAACGAGGAGATAAGTATTTTCCATAAGAATGGTTTTTAAAATGGATATTTGTGAACTTTCATAGATATAAGTAATTTCTTGGAAGAATGGCTTAATATGGAGATTTATAAGTCCTTTAATTTGAAAAGACATTATGGAATTTGATTATATGACCACTCCAGAAGATGAGAGAAGTATTTTACTGCTGAGGAGATTAGTATTTTATTGCTGAGTAAATAAGATCAAATAAGATCACCTGGCATGAGAATTTCACCTGAAAGATTTGGAACTTTATCCACAAGGAGATACATATTTCATTGGAAGAATGACTTAATATGGAGATTTGTGAACTTTCTTCATACACAGTTTTATATTTGTTTTGAGATTATTATCTAACTTAGAACAATTTGTTTTACCAAGAACACAATTTTTCTCTTTAATTTTTTTTAATATTTTAGATAAGATTTTACAAATTGTTTAAATCATGTATGCTTAATGTAGAGAGTAATTATTTAGAAGTTTTGGAGCTTTGTGAGGAAAAATCTTAAATCTGTTTAACTATGGTTGGTTATGTCATTATTTCTTATTGTTTATTTAATATTTAGTTAAAGTATATATGTTGATATATGTTATTTGTTTTGTTTGTTATTGTTTTTAATTGTTATAGTCTAAATTATATTTGGTGGAAAACATGTTTGTATCATCCCACTTTGGCACGCTGAGCGAACTTATTCTTTGAGGAAACTTGCTCGCAAGTGATCCAAATTATTATGATATTAAAACATTTGACTTTGATTATGATGCGTCATGGGTAGATGACATGTTGTTTTACTACATTGACATAGACAAGTGCTATTGACTCGGTTTTACTGAGTGTGTAGGGTTTTGGACCTTGAGGATGTAGAGACATCGACGAAACCCCTTGGAATCCGGATCGAGTCAGGGAGTGTGCTATTGGGGTTTAATTGATTTACTGTGATATTAATACATTTGATTATATGATATGATGTGGACATGTTCTGACATGATTTGTTGATGATGCAGGCTGACGATAGCTTGCCGACCAGAATCACATATGGAGTAAAGGGGTCACACACGACTACTAGAGAGGTTGAGGGAGAGGTGTGGATAGTAGCCCTGCCACAGCCTACTAGCACTCCCACTGTGGCTCGAACTGTAGGTTAATGATTACCTAGTTCGAGAGGACCCACGATGCCATGAGGGCAGACTGCGACAGTCGCTCACGATGATTCTAAGGGGTGTGCAATAAGGCGAGGGCCTTATTCCTTAGAAGCCCTTAGTCTCCCACAAGTTCACCTAGCGGAGTGTTGACTCCAGGGGTTATTGATATCTACCAATCAGTCAAGAGACGAGTGACACCCTTGGAGCACGTAGTGCGTCTTGAAGGGAACATTGCATTGATGATGATGGAGGTATGAACCTAGATGGACCTAAGACAATTAACACATTAAGAATTTTTAAAAACAACTTCCCTAATTAAATGTCGCCCAGTTCAAAATCTAAGTTTTAAGTCTAAAACTTCGCTAGGGGTAAAATTTTGTCTACCCTTAAAATATATATTTATAAAAATAAAATATTAAAAAGTTATAATAAAAACCACTTGAGTAATAATTTTGGTCTTCATAAATTTTTGGGTAAAATGAAGAGAGTAAGAAATTAAATAAAATCGTTGGATATAAAATGTAAAGAAGAAATTAATTATTTTAACTTATGATAGTTTTAAAAGATACTAAAGTATAATAAAAGGAAAGAGATTAAATTGCACAACTGTCATTTCTAGCTCAAATAAAAAGGGGAAAGAGGGAATTATAAAAATTAGGAAACTAGGGAATGGAGGTAACATAAAAAGGGAAAGAGGGGAACTTATGGTAAAAAGCGGGAGGTCAAGTTAGTAAAGAATCTGCATTTAAGAACCTTCTAAATGGAACTAAATTAGCAGCTTCATAATAGGGAAAGCCTTTAAAACCTGTAAGGGAATCTAGGGACACCTAGGAGTAATTTTAGGAGTAACTCTAGGTGGGTAAGGGAAATAAGACAATTAATAAAATAAAATAAATAATTATTGGAGGAAAGTGGGGGATGGATGACACTTGTACGAAGGAGAATTTTTAGAGGATTTTTATTTAAAACTTAAATTAAATGAGATTTAGGGAGAGAACGAAAGTTCTAAAAATCTATAAAAGAGAGGGAGGAGAAGGAAGAAGGGATCAAATGTTAGCGTAACGTTACGCTGCTGGATTAGTTACTTGACTGATTTACCTGTGGGAGTTGAGATTTTCCAGCTCAGGGAGGAGTGGTAGCTCGGCCTTGCGAGGCAAGCTGGGAGCTAGACGTACCATCTGGATAGTGTGTGGCCCCTTTGCGGTTCGGGGGGATAAGGGGGAAGCAGAGTACCCCTAGCGTTGGCTGGGAGGTACTGGTGAGGTCTCGACGGTCGGTGAGCGGGAGCGGCATAGAGCACGCGAATGTCATTCAAGGCGGGTGTTAAGGCAAAGGTACGCTCGTTTACTTTGTAGAATAGAATGCATTAGAACTTATGCTTGAATCTACTTGTGATGGGAAAAGTAAATTGATTGTTTAAATTATATAACTCTAGCCGAAACTCCTAAATTCCTTCAATGATTGCAATGATAAACCTTAGGTAATGAATGCTGAAACTCCTGGTTGTTCAACGATTTGCTAGTTGTTAAATTTTATTGAAGCTTTTCGTTGTACCTTCTGATGCCATTCAACGACTGTGGTAAGATCTACTCCTAATCATACTTGTTAGATGATGGCGGTGTTGCAACACTGGACATAATAGTTTAGTAGGTCTCTAGTCAATGATTCATTCAATGGTTGTTCTGAATTAGTGTTAAAAACTGGCGCACATGAATTTATTGAATCCCTGTGATACCCCGCAAATTTTGGTTCAACTTATTTTTTCCTTAGGCTGGATGCTCTCCACAACGGAGGGTTAAACCCCAATCAAGGGCGTGGTTGTTAACCCTTGTGGATTAACGCCTTGTTGTGTATGTGTGGTTCCCGAATGGAGGTGGTGTAACGCTCGACGATTTGATGTTTAAAATTGTTCCTTAAATGAAGTAGCGTAGATTTACCTCCTTGCGTTTTAAAATTTTATTTTACAATTACACAGACCTTGCCACACAGAACTACTAACCGGGAATTCAGTTACAGTCTTACATTTTTTGTTTATTTCCTGTGGTTTAATTATCATCTCACCGGAATTTGATTGATAGTATAAAACTTCAATAAATTGTTAATATTTACGTTGTCTTTTTTAATTATTTTCTTTTTCTTTTAAAATGCAATAATGGAATCTACAGTAAGAGAGTATGGTTGGGATTGGGAGCGAAAAAACTTTGAGGAGGCCTTTATTTACCCTATGTTTGCACCTCACTTTTAAACTTCATAAATTTTATTACCTCATTGATTATCGTTGGAGGGGCCTATTAACAAGTCGAATACAATTCTGAGTTGATTTAGGAAGGAGGGCCTCCCATCCTAGGTGGGATGTTCCAGCTGATAGCTATTACAGGAACGACTACAACACCCTACAGTACAGTCCGGTGTGCCCAGGGGATGATCTCTTATCCCGATGCCCGGGCTATGCAAAGTATGGTAATTGGTTTGCTGCACCCTCCTCTTTTCCAGAGTGCAGTAGACACCGTCTAACCATATACCTTTAGGTGGCATCATTTCCCAAGGTAGAGAATCTAATGCCATCCCCTTTTTATTGTGAATCCAAACATAAACTTTAATTACAACGAATCTTCACTGGAGGTGGGTGAAGTTTCCTAGCATGCGTTTTACCCCCTTTTTGTAGTGATTCCATTAATATTTTGCCTCAACAATAACCTTCCCTTGTCTCAGCTAGCGTTTTGCCTTTGGCTGCGAGCCATCGCCTTTTTCCAACCCTTGGACAGTACTGAGCCTGTCAGGTGGACAACAATGATTTAGTTCTTCGTGCTTAATGTATGCAGGGGTAACCGATTTCTATTGCCATGATGTAGTCAAATTATAATTT
>JZKD02S0996044.1:165492-183898 GCA_000966675.3 Picea glauca
GGGTAAATCAATGACACAATAATTATATCAATTTTTATTTTGTTAATGAAAACAAAATTTTAACAAAATATCTTATCGTGGAACCCAATTGGGAAAACAACCAACGCTTTTATATTAACTGCAAAATTTGTTTTACTAGTTACATAGAAGGAAGATATTCTTCCTTTTCAATCAACACCAACTAATAAGGATGCACCCACACCCTTTGTTCACCAACACCAACTGGTAGGAGGCTTTGACCCCCTGTAGAGTTAGCTACAACTAACAAGGAACACCAACTCCCTCTGTAGGAACCAACTTGCCCTTGCACCACCCAACCACCCTTATTTTCTGAATCTGGAAAAACTTCTATATCAAGTCTTTACTTCATCTCTCTCTGCTTCTGTTATTTATATATCTTTTGATTCAGATTGAAGAGACACTTTCTTCTCACCACTCTTTCTTGTTTATATATTCTTCAAAACATCATGAGTGTTATATACTATGTCCCTTTGTTTGGACCATCACACCTCTTCGTTTAAATTAACCATTATCACTATTTTATCATTTTCATCATGAAATATTTTCATAAATTGATCACAGGTATGGATCAATTTCATCCTTTTAACTTGATCCTGAATATTTGCAATTATTTGCAGAAACCTAGTTCTACAGGGGTGCTTCCTTCAAACCATTACATGTGACTAAGTGATAAAAACCACAGGCTTATCAACTTAGCAACGTATTATATTCTACCTTCTTAATCTCTTATTCCATATGACCAATGGCAATGACCAGACACTAGGCAAAATGAGTGTTTGAGTTATTATCAAGTCAACGATCACAATTTAATCCCCTGATGAGATGGACGACAATCTGGACTTCAGGACTTTGTCATTCAAGACTTTGGGATTTCAACTTTTCAAATTTATGAATCAGATCGGTTGGTTTATTTCGCGGAACTAGATCAATGGTCATATTTTATCCTTACACTCATCCTTTCATTGCTTAATCCAATGAATAGGACTTAATCAAGCATTGAGATGGATGGCCATCATTTACTTCGACACTTCGACTATTTTACTTATGCTATCCTTCCACTATATTTTGATCAATGGTTGAGAATGCAACCGAAGTGATCTTCAGATCATATGACTCATGTCCACTTCGAGACTCCAACATTCAAGACTACGAGACTTAGGCCTTTGCTGGTGGTTAAAACTCCCAAATTAAAACTCTCGGAGTGACGTAAACTTGTTGAGATGGTACGACCTGAGTGGCAACCACGTGTTACTTAGATTCATGATTTACATGTACTTGATCTACCGATTTCATCTTGACACTTGCCACTATCTGACTGTGCCATGTGTCCTTGTTGACGTGGATTTCTGACGTAGATCTCTCGATGTGACACATATTCATCTCCTTGATCTAACGGTCATAATAGTATCTGAAGGGTATCTCAGATCGATGACTGAGAGTGACTTCATAATTTTGTCTTTTAGGACTTCAGGTATTTCGATATCTCGACTTCACAATTCTTCCGAAGTGAGATTCTCGAAGCGTAACCTCCTCACATCTTTAGACCCGAAATGAATGATGTTCGTTTGATCAATATCTTAGATTGACGACTTGATCTGTCTGCGATGTTGCTTTTCCTTGGTTTAAATCCAATGAACCTCCATCATTTCTTATCCTATCCTTCCACTTAATTTGATTCGATGGCTAACAAAATTTTGGATAATCAGGATCTCAGATATTTCTGCTTATCCTATCCTTCCACTTAAAGTGATCCAATGACTAAGTGACCATCGACAGTCGATGTGTATTTCTGAACCACAACTTGCGAGTGGTTTAATTCATTACCAAAGATTTGCAATTTATCCCTGCTATTGATCTGGTGCTTGTGTATTCGATGGTCACGACTTAATCCTACTTAATCTGATCGTTTGTTGGATCAACCACATTTGTTGATATTTGAGTTTATGAGATCTGACTATCTATACCAGTTGTGGGATTCGAACTAGTGAGTCGTTTAATTCACCTTTCACTTCCCGCAATTCATCCCTGCCATTGACCTAACACATGCATATCAACAGTCTCGATTTGATATGATCGTTGACTATTCCTCCAATGATCCTTCTAAGTTTCATCGTGCCATCTCTTCTAATATTTGATCTGATAATTGACTATTCCTCCAACGATCCTTCTGAGTTTCATCGCGCCATTTCTTCTAAGCTTTGATCTTCATTAACTAACCCTCTTGAGATTTTATCTTTGCATATCGTCCAACTGTTTGACATCAATCATTATATGCTAACTTTTATATTCTTAATATCAATGACAATTCATCATACTAACTTATCATCACATCAATGACATCAACTATTGACATCAATGACAATACATCAATTACACTATGTCCAACAAGACTCGTCCAATCGATGAAAGGGGGCCAAAACAATTGTCCAAAGTATGGCCTAAGACCTACAAAAAACAACCACAAAGCTACAAGGTAATAACCATTAGTCAGATTTTTGGAAAGATATTAAAACTATAGGAAGTGGACTTTTACAATTTGATATAAATACTAGTATATTTACCCATTTACTAGATTATTTTTACCATTTTACCAAAAATTACCCAAAGTGACAAAAAAACCCTTGAATTTATGTTGGCCCTTAACAAAGTTTTGGAGATCCTTGGTCATGTTTGACCTCTTTTGGGACTTCGATAGGCTGGTCGAAGGTGGAGATCAAGTCAAAGTGGAGATCGCGAGATCTCGACCCCTTTTTAGGATAGTTTTGGGCTTAGGGTTTATGTAACGAGTATGAGATGTCGACCCATGGGTTTACCCATGTTTAGGCCCATTTTTTAATGTATAAATAGATATCTAGGTGATGTAGGAAGAGGCCAATGTGTTAAGTGTGATAGTTGTGGATGATTTGTGCATACTATGTGTTAAGAACTTGCAGAGCTAAGTGAAAGTGATTGTAAGAAGCTTGTGTATAGACATTAAGAAGGCTTTGGGTTTAAACCTAGATCAAGGAGGGAGGATTTGGTGAGGTGCGCATATATCTCCTATCCTATGCAGAGTAGGATTTTGTGGATCTGTGCATATAGATGATTGACATAAGACAATAAAGAAAAAGAAGAGTTGGTGGACATAACCCCATTTTGGGGTGAATGACATATATCCTATTTTATGGTTGCTTTGTGCATTATGGTTGTTATATTGTTCATTTGATTTATGCTTAGTGTAGTAATGTATTCTTAGATGAATTTGATATGATAGCTTAGTGCTTAGTGATGTGAATAAATGCTAGATCTGATATTTTTCCATGTGTTAAGTGCTTAGATGTTTTATATCTGGTAGAATACTGTGTTGTTATGTAATTAGGGTTTGGATCTGCGATGTGAATAAGGGTTAATTAGTGATGAATGTTAATTGCTAAGTGGTTTGTTAAGTGGTATAATCACATATCTGTTTCCTAGCTAGGTTGTAGACATTTGAGTCCTGCAACCACCCCTACCTCTACCTCGGGTGAGACTTCATCTTCTTCGCAGGTGTTTTCGAAAGGGTCAATAGTTAAAGTTTTTTTGGTGCGTTGTTGAAGTGTTAAGCCCTGGGTCTACCCCTGTGACAACAAATGGTTCCGTTGCTGGGACTTGAAACCGTGATTGCTGGGAACTGAAGAAAATAAAACTCTATGCGTAGATATGTGCTTTAGTGCACAGTATTGACTTTTGAATCTTTGTGCTGAGAAGAGAAGTCCGATATGAAGAAAAGAGGTAAGATATTGAAGCTTTGTGCTCTGAGAAAGGTAATAAAAGTGAAAATTTTTGTTTTGAAAGAATGAATCTAGGTATCTTTGATAAAAAAATTCCTAGTCTGAAAACTAGGGCACAAGAAAGAAGATTTGATATGAATAGATTTGATAGAAGCAATGAAATATATGTGATTCCTATGCATAGAAAGAAAGTTTGGACTAACAAATGGATGTAGGATACTAGAAATAATTTTTTGCAGGTTAGTTACTGTGATCCCAATGCGCAGTACAGGAAAGGTTGGGGATCATTTAAGAGAAAGAGAGGATTAAACCTTTGTTATAGTTGTAGAAGACTAGGACATCTTTCTAAGGAATGCCCTGGTAGAAGACCTAGTTGTATTTATTGTAAATCTGTGAACCATGAAGTTTTGTATTGTCCTAGAATGATTTCTAAAGTTGAAAATATGAATATGAAACAAGAAAACTATGAGACATGCCAAGAAACTAAGGATAATATAGAACCCCAGAAATAATCAGAGACTGTATTACTACAGATGAAAGAAACCTTGAATGACCACATAAATATCAACTTATCAGAGGTCTTAAAAGAGAAAGAGTACATAGAAACAAGAATAGGAGACTTCGACATAGACTATGTTATGGATGAGGAAACACAGGTGAATATGATGATAGAAAGAACTTGAGAAATTTTGGGAAAGCCTGCTATGGTTTCTTCATTAGGAGGAATAGGATTATTTAGAGGAAAGATGATAACCCTATGTGTAAGACTTACCTAGATATCTATGAGTTCTCATGGAACTTCGAGAGAAGAATAATTTGAGATTGTTAATTTTGTTGAGAATAGTGCCCCATTTGCTATCTTGCTAGGAAAAACCTGGATTGAGAAAGATCAGATACAAAGGAAGCAAGAAGAGGAGGATCTAGAATAGAAAGAGAAATACTAAGAGATTTCATGGCTAGGAGAATAATGCACTTACTGGAAGAACAAGAGAACCAGTCGAAGCTACTAAAGATGAAATATATGGGTGTCGAAGTTGAAAGGACACAGGAATACTAGAGATGCCTATCTGTACAAGAGAGTAGAGCACCTACCCTAGAAAGAGAATAAGTATTACCCTTGAACCCTATGAAATACCCTCCACAATGCAAAGTTATCATGCCAAGAGGAGATAAGAACGATAATGGAAAGAGGAAACCAGTGATTTAGATCATAGGAAAGAAGGCTAGAAAGCTCAGTAAGAAGAGGGAAAAGTTAGAAAAATTGCAACAAGTTCTAGAGAATACTTCACAGAAGAAAGGTTTCTAGAAATCAAACTTCGCTGGAATATCAGTACAACACAGATTGGCACTTCACCATGATGAAGAAATATGACCATTGGAGGCAATAAGACCATTCAATCGATGCTCCTGAATAGTTAGGAAATAATTTATGGCCCAAAAGTTTTCCATTGGACCGTTGGGACCGCACCATAACAGATGGTATTGCATTGAATAAATCTTTGTGACCCATTGAAAGAAACCATTATGACAATATATGTTTATCCCATGAATCATTACACCGAAAACACTTTTGCCAATTGTGATTATCCGAGCCCACAGAGAACTAGTTGATTTCACGCAGTGATCATTGAAAGATCGCCATCCATTCTGTTACATTGAGTATTGTTCACCGACCTGAGATATCATATCTCGAGTGTGAATGTCGGACGCAATTAGCAAAACAAAAAAATCCATTTAAGAGATTCTAATAGAGCTCATGGCTGAGACGGTGATGTCTGTAGGCATCCAAGCCTCCCTGTCGACTGATCGTGAATCTATACCATCCAGAGCTGTGACCGAGAAAAGAACCAAGCATCGTGATGACTTGGAGAATGTGAAGCTAATTCCATCCATCCTACCCGACTACATCCTACCCCTGGTCGGTGTGGTGAGTTGTGATAGTGTCCCGAGGGACTTCAACTACACAGTCATCACAACATACCTCCCGAAGGGAATATAGGCAGTCAGACCGTAATTGGAGAGGATTCCAACCTTGACGATCACTAACTGTAACCTAGGAGACCACAAGAGATATGGCATGCTCGTACCTCACAAATATTTGACCAATACCAAGGGGAAGAAGTCGAATATAATCCCCCAGTTGTGTACTATGGACATCGCGAGGTCCATTGTCTTGAATGTGATGAAGATACCACATTTTGGAAGGAACTGTTGATGGGACCTAAATCCCCTCACTCAATAGCGGGAACCAAAAATTCCACCGAGGCCCAATTAGACTCTGCAACATTTGGAGTGGAATGCTTCTCCATATCTTGTGATCTGGCTAGACTATCGATGGTGATTCAGATTATTTTCGGCATGAAATGAGATCGGAGATATAATAAAGAAATGCACAAAGATATCGCATATATTCAATAATATAACTAGAATATATCATAGATGCAACCATAAACACATATATATAGTAATAGATGATTTCTATTAATGAAATAAATGTATAGAGACTGTAAAATACAGAATGAAAGACTCGATAGAATGGTGGCAGCTTATCTTTGAGAAGAGATGTGATGGATACTCGCATTCGCAAGAAGATAATTACAATGAGGCTTTGAAGGAATTTTTACAATAAAAAGGAGTGCCAAAAGTTCTAGACATCCAAAAACCTAACCCTAGGAGATGAAGCGCCAAAAGTCATGTGGGCTCCGTTTGGGTAAGTTAGTACATCAACTTCCCGGGGTCGTAACTTTTGCATATGATCTCCATTTTAGGCATACAATAGCTCGTTAGAAAGGTATCATCAAGGAGATTCATTTTGGGCTATCATTGAGAACTTTGATCTCGAAAAACCTTCATTTGGGCCCTCAAAATGGACCTGGATGTTAAAAACTACTAAAAATAGTAAATTGCCAAATTTGTCAGAAAACTTTTTTGAGCCAGTCATAAAAGGTGGGTGGTTACCGATATCCACATGGATCAATCCTCCCTCCTTGGGAAGTAATGGTATCCATTGCGTTGATTTCCCGAGGGAGATTGAAAATCGTTTGTTGAATCTGCATCTTGGTGAGCTGCTTGCCTTTCTAGAGATGTCGTGTTTCTCAGTTTGTGGAAGTCTATCAAGAACTTGTTGAGGCTGAGGTTGTTCAACAAGTCAGGTTACATGAGAGGACGGTGTGCAGAAGGAATATTTTCTCTTTGCTACAACCTTCTTGACCTGCTTCTGTTGGATAGAACGTGCATGGGGCAAAGTTGTAGTGGTTGTAGTGTCCTTCTGTTCCCATTTTGAACAGATTGTGAAGAAGCTTAATTTTACAGTATGAGATACTACCTTGCGGCACCTTTTAGGTGGAACAGTAGTTAGAACTACCTCTGGTATTCTGTAGAGATGAACCCCTAGAGAAGCAATGAAACTACGGGGTTGAGACTCATAAACAGCGTGGCGCTTCCACATATATGGTTGGCCCAAGAGAACATCATAGACATCTAGTGGGGAACATCACATAATACCTCATCTTTGAAGGGTTGGATGCCATATGACAATCAAAATTGATGGTTGACACGAAGATCTCGTCCTTGGTGAAGCCACCTGATGTTGTATGGTTGCGGATGTGGTGTTGTCAACAATATAAACTATTTGACAACCTCTGCTGAAATGAGGTTCTTCTGGCTTCCATTATCAACAATAAAATGCAGTAGGGTCCCCTTCACCCACATCTATGAATGAAAAAGATGCTCCCCCTCTTCAGGATTTGTTGGTTCTTCTGGTTGAATTGTTGCGGTCGTGACAATAACAGTGGGGTCTGCATCAATGATCTGTCCTTTACTAGTATTTTTAGAATCAGATTCTGAATTAGGGTTTGACTACTTGTCTTTGATCTCAGCCACCAATGAATGTTTTGAGCGACATTCATCGGTGTTGTGCCAGGGGATTTTGTGGAAATCGCACCATTTTTCGGTGTCCTTCTTTGTCTTCCTATGACCCTTCTTTTCATGTGGCTTGGACTGGTTTTCGGGAGACTATTTGTTAGGGATGTCTTTGTCATAATTTGGTTGTTGCAGATTTGTAGAACCAAAATCCCATTTGTTTTGGTGCTTAAATTTCTTCTCGATTTTAACAACATATCGATAGGTAGCACCGAGTGATGAGATGTCTAGAAAATCCATTTCAGTTTGGATATATCTGTGTAGAGCCCCATGGTATTTCAGAACCAAATGTCGTTCAAAGTATTTGATACCCAGCTTGGTTCACAGGGTATGGAAGGTATTGGTGAACTTCGGAACTTCTTGGCTCCTCTCTTTCCGCAGTGTGGTCCATCTCATGTACTGGTCCTCATAGTTTCCAATAAGGTAATATTGTTCCTTTACTGCATCCACAAAAAAATCCCAAGTGGGATCAACCCCATATATTTCAGATTCCTCTGTGGAACTCTTCTCCCAATAAGTTTCCCACCAATGTTTGACATGGGGGAGAGCTTTAAGGAGTGTGAAGGTGATCTTTTCTTTGTCGAAAAATTTGTGAATAGAGAAATAACCTTCTAGCAGATTTAACCATTTGTCTAGGGCTTCTACATCTATCTATCCTTCAAATACAGGAATATAAAAATTAACTTGTACCTTGAAAGGTGAGGTGCCTCCAAAGTGGTCGCTTGATAAAGATGCGCTCGTTGCTATCAGCATGCGTTGAAGGATGTGGGGAAAATTCTCCATCATTTCATCCCTCTGTTGCATGAGAGCTTGTTCAAGCAACAACTGATAAGATCGTTTTCTCCGTCGTTTTTCTTTTCTTCCGCCATTGAGGGTTTCTTGGGTGTGCGAGAGAGATTTTACTCAAGAGAGACAAGCTCGATACCCAACTTTCTATACTCATACCTCGTCAGGGACATGCACTGAAAAAAATGACCAAGAACAACCTGCTCTGATACCACTTATCCAGATTATTTTCGGCACGAAATGAGATCGGAGATATAATAAAGAAATGCACAGAGATATTGTAGATATTCAATAATATAATAGAAATATATCAGATATGCAACTGTAAACACATATATATAGCAATACATGATTTCTATTAATGAAATAAATGTACATAGACTGTAAAATACAGAGTGAAAGACTAGATAGAATGGTGGCATCTTATCTCTGAGAAGAGATGTGACGGCTACTCGCATTCACAAGAAGATGATTAAAATGAGGCTCTGAATGCCTTTTTACAATAAATAGGAATGCCAAAAGTCCTAGACATCCAAAAACCTAACCCTAGGAGATGAAGCACCAAAAGTCATGTGGGCCCCATTTGGGTAAGTTAGTACATCAACTTCCTGGGGTTGTAACGTTTGCATACGATCTCTGTTTTAGGTGTATGATAGCTCGTTGGAAAGGTATTGTCAAGGAGATTCATTTTGGGCTATAATTTAGAACCTATATCTCTAAAAAACCTTCATTTGGGACCTCAAAATGGCCTTGAAAGTTAAAAACTGCTAAAAATAGTAAATTGCCAAATTTGCCAAAAAACTGTTTTGAGCCAGTCAAAAAAGGTGGGTGGCCACTGATAGCCACCTAGATCAATAATCCCTCCTTAGGAAGCAATGTTATCCATTGTGTTGAGTTCGTGGGGGAGAGGGAAAAGCATTTACTGAATCTGCATCTTGGTGAGCTGCTTGCCCTTCTGGAGACGTCGCGTTGCTCAGTTTGTGGAAGTCTGTCATGAACTTGTTGAGGATGAGGATTTTCAACAAGTAAGGCTACATGAGAGGATAGTGTGCAGAAGGAATATTTTCTCTTTGCTGCAACCTTGTCGACCTGCTTCTATTGGATAGAAGGTGCATGGGGTGAAGCTATAGTGGTTGTAGTGTCCTTCTGTTCCCATTTTGAATAGATTGTGAAGAAGCTGAATTTTGTAGTATGAGATACTACCTTGCGGCACTTTTTAGGTGGAACAATAGTCAGAACTACCTCTAGTATTCTATAGAGATGACCCCTAGAGAAACAATGAAATTGCGGGGTCGAGACTCATAAACAACGTGGTGCTTCCACATATATGGTTGACCCAAGAGAACATTACAGACATCTAGTGGGTTAAAATCGCATAATACCTCATCCTTGAAGGGTTGGAGGCCATATGACAATTGACATTGATGGCTAACACAAAGATCTCATCCTTGGTGAAGCCACCTGATGTTGTATGGCTGCGGATGTGGTGTTGTCGACAATATGAACTGTTTGACAACCTCTACTGAGACAATGTTCTTCTTTCTTTCGTTATCAACAATAAAATGCAACGGGGTCCCCTTCACCCACATCCATGAATGAAAAAGATGTTCCCCTACTTCAGGATCTGTTGGTTCTTCTAGTTGAATTGTTGTGGTCGTGACAATAACAGTGGGGTTTGCCTCAATGATATATCCTTTACCGATATTTTTAGAATCAGATTCTGAATCGGGGTTCGGCTCCTCGTCTTTGATATCAGCCACCAATGACTATTTTGAGCGAAATTCATCGGTGCTGTGCCAGGGGATTTTGTGGAAATCACACCATTTTTCGGTGTCCTTATTTGTCTTCCCACGACCCTTATTTTCATGTGGCTTGGACTGGTTTTAGAGAGACTATTTTTTAGGGACGTGCTTGTCATACTTTGGTTGTTGAGGATTTGCAGAACCAAAATCTCGTTTGTTTTTGTGCTTGAATTTCTGCTCGATTTTAACAGCATATTGATAGGTAGCACCGAGTGATGAGATGTCCAGAAAATCCATTTCAGTTTGGATGTATCTGTGTAGAGCCCCACGATATTTTAGAACCAAATTTCATTCGGAGTCCTTGATACCCAGCTTGGTGCACAAGGTATGGAAGGTATTGGTTTACTCTGAAACTTCTTGGCCCCTCTCTTGCCATAGTGTGGTCCATCTCATGTACTGGTCCTCATAGTTTCCAATAGAGTAATCCACAAAAAAATCCCAAGTGGGATCGACCCCATATATTTCAGACTCCTCTGTGGAACTATGCTCCTAATAAGTTTCCCACCAATGTTTGACATGGTGGAGAGCTTTAAGGAGTGTGAAGGTGATCTTTTCGTTGTCGGAAAATTTGTGAACAAAGAAATAACCTTCTAGCAGATTTAGCCATTTGTCTAGGGCTTCTACATCCATCTGTCCTTCAAATACAGGAATATCAAAATTAACTTGTACCTTGAAAGGAAAGGTGCCTCCAAAGTGGTTGATTGATAAATATGTGCCTATTGCTATCGGAAGGCATTGAAGGATGTGGGAAAAATTATCCATCATTTCGTCCCTCTATCGCATGAGAGCTTGCTCAAGCAACAGACTGATAGGATCGTCTGCTCCATCGTTTTTATTTTCTTCCACCATTGAGGGTTTTTTGGGTGTGCGAGAGGGATTGTCCTCAAGAGAGACAAGCTTGAGACCCAATTTTCTATACTCAGACCTCATCGGGGACATGCACTGAAAAAACCAACCAAGAACAACTTGCTCTGATACCACTCATCCGGATTATTTTCGGCACAAAATGAGATCGGAGATATAATAAAGAAATGCACAGAGATATCGCATATATTCAATAATATAATAGAATTATATCATAGATGAAACAATAAACACAGATATACAGTAATACATGATTTCTATTAATGAAATAAATGTATAGAGACTGTAAAATACAGAGTGAAAGACTAGATAGAATGGTGGTAGCTTATCTCTAAGAGGAGATGTGACGGTTACTTGCATTCGTAATAAGATGATTACAATGAGGCTATGAAGGAATTTTTACAATAAACAAGAATACCAAAAGTCCTAGACATCCAAAAACCTAACCCTAGGAGATGAAGCACCAAAAGTCATGTGGGCCCCGTTTGGGTAAGTTATTACATCAACTTCCTGGGGTAGTAACTTTTGCATACGATATTCGTTTTAGGCGTATGATAGATATTTGGAAAGGTATAATTGAGGAGATTCATTTTGTTCTATCATGGAGAACCTTGATCTCTAAAAACCTTCATTTGAGCCCTCAAAATGGCCCCAGAAGTTAAAAACTGCTAAAAATAGTAAATTGCCAAATTTGCCAGAAAACTGTTTTGAGCCAGTCGGAAAAGGTGGATGGACACCCATATCCACCTGGATCAAATGGGATTTGTGTTTTCTGGTGAAGGCTCTTCCTTCAGCCATGACATTCCATTTTTCGTATTTCTCTTGGGCAGGGCTGATATGAGAGATGCAAGCCAGTATAAACCAACTTGACAAATAACAGGATATAAGTTTTAACTGGTGGTAAGAGGTCGAGCTTGGGATAACTTGCTGCTCAAACATGCAGACGGTGATTCTATTCCACAAGGCCTAGTACTAATACATTAACCAAATGAGCATCCAACTACTCTTTGAGAGAACTAATTAACATAATAAAAGACATACGTAATCAAGATCATGGTAAGAAAAATAATTCATCTACCATAACATTCATCACATAACAACACAACAATTTATCTTCATCATTAAAGCAAAGAACATCAATACATTGCACCAGATAACTTGAAAACAAAATTAATTGCTCTTACTCATTTACTGCATCATTCATGGAACAGGAAAGGAAGTAATTCTTCTCCAACTCCAATCACATACATCTGATGAAAATAGCTTGTCTTTGGTCTAGAAGGACTTCTCAATTCACACCAGTCTCAAAATAATTATCAACAGCCAAAAAGAAAAAAGAGTTCTTACAACAACCATCGACCTTCGACTATCCGTTTGATGTGTTTATTTATAATATAAAATTCAACTGAAATTAATGGCTAGGTATAGTTTAGGTCAAACAAAATTCCCACATGGCGTGGACATTCAACAGTTTCTTTAACAGTCCACCTGAGATGTATCCTAAAAAGGGTGACTTCTTTTGTATTCAGACCATATGATAAACAAATATTCAAAGGTTTGATCCCATGGGAACCTGTGTTGTTCCATAGGGGCAACATATACTCCCCTGATGTCTATTGCATGCACCCGGTATTTTACCAAAATGGAGTTCAGTTGTTGCAGCATGGCTCAAGCTCTGATCGGGTGTCCAGCGAGTTGTTTCACTTTCCCTGGAATTGCATCGGTGACATTTGCGCACTCTTCAGCCCAAAACGAATCTTGCATGGAGTGTGTCTTGAACACATTGCTCAGATTAGTGAATTTCCCAGGGGTTCTGAATTCGGGGAGACCAACATCTTTCATTACTTTATTAATTTTACCCCTGTGTTTCTGGCACTTAGCCCATTGCTCTTGGATATCTTGGTGTGGGACCTGGGTCATCTTTGCCCAATATTTGCTAGATTTCTTCATGCGGTCGAGACTACTTTTTCCAACTAGCCGAATGCCATGGTTTTCCTTTTCTCGACCCTAATGAACTGCCTCAATGTATTCGAGTCTCTCTACTACTTGCTATGCCTTTTCATTCCATCTCTCCATTTATTTGCATGTCGTGAGTGCCATGAGAGTATCCTCCTAGAACTCGACTATGTTCTCGGTTAACAGGTGCCTTTCCTTCATGAACTCATTATAAACTGCATTGAACTCATCCTTCAGATACACAGTGGTCTGTGTAGCTCCTTTATAGTATTTAACAAGATTGTGCATGTTTTTGAGCTCTTCTCAGGTGTCAGTTAGTTCCTTTTCATCTCTCCTGGCTCTATCCTGAGCGACATCCGAAGGGGATTTTCCTAAGTCGATCAGTTCAGATGTGTGATCATCTATAGAGTTGATTAAGTTCTCTTTTGTGGTAACCACAATGGATTGATCCAAAAAGATCCTTCGCCTTTTCACCATCCTTTGAACAATGACCTTCCTCTTTTGATCGTAGGAGATTGCCTAGTTGTTTGCTACTTCATCTATCGGTTCTGGTATCTGTTGATCCCCCCATGTGAGGTTGCTTCTCAGGCTAACCATGGTGTATATTTTCTTAGGAGTGGGATCTCAAATTTATTTGCTCTGTTTTGCAGATCCTGGCTCTATTTGTCATTCGTCGGGGATTTGAATATTGGGCGTAATGGAGGCATCAGGTACAGGCTTATCGCTCACTTGATTGTCAACCTTAGAACTATCGTTTTTATTTTATGGAGCTTCATCACTCGGCCTCCTTTCTGCCTCCTGTTTGTCAGACTCCCTTGTGTTGAGGCCACCTTAAGACCCTATTTATTTTTGTAAGGATTGCTTGTCTTGGACTTCGGGCTCAGGGGAGATGGTTTTGTCGGGACCCTTTTCCTCTTGGACTCACACCAGGGTTCTGTGAGCAGGTTCTGGACTCTCTTTATCGCTATAAATATGTATAAGGGTGCTGAAGGGATTGGTTGTTGGTTTCTCTATCGAGACTCGGTCCGTCTCTGGTTGAATTGTCCCTTCTTCCGAAGGATCAATCAATGATTTTGCGGGTTCAGGGTTGCCTAACCCATGGGCGTTGTTGGGAAATGTGGACCCAGGATTTTTTGACTCCGTTGTGACATTTTGAACAACAGTTGAAACTGCATTTCCTATGAGAAGATATTGGTCATCCCGCATCAATTTCATCAGCAGCTCGGTTTCCTGAAGCAACAACATACCCCTTTCTCATGCAACTTGATCTTCTAGAAGATCCTTGATTTGTATCGAGGATTCTTTGTGAGTTCCCATAGCTTCAATGTATTCGTCAGGATCACTTATTTCCTCATCCAATTCATATACAACTGCTCCTCCCGGGTGTCAACTAATTTCTTGAACTTCCTACTCCAAAAATGTTTCTTATTCTTCGTGGCTCATGGCTCTAAACCTGGTTCCTCAAGGATCAACTCTCCTGGACACCACCATATTCTATCCTTGGGAATTTTTAGTAAATATTTCATCTTCAAACTGGTCGTGGGCATAGGGTCAACATGATGATACCTACGACGCATGCTATAGAACCAATCCCTTGGGATCGTGTTTGCGAAATTGGCTAGTTTGGAACCGAAATTCCAATTGATCTAGACTGAGTTGTTTAGCATGTGCAATATCTTTGACCATGAAGAATCTGATACGAAACCCATACGGTATGAAAGCCCGCTTCTTGTCTTTTACTAAAGTTGCATTGTATCGTTGCAGGATGATTTTATAGCAAATATCCCCTAACACTAGCCGGTCGGGAACATAAATAGATAATAAGTGGGGTGCCCCTGTGGCACCGAAAACCCCAATGTAGGTTTCTTGTTCATCCAAATACTAGTGGCCAATTTTGGCTATAACCTTATTTGCTTCATCTGACAATATAGGGCATTCTCCTCTGAAGAGAAAGGAGTAAATGCGTGAAATGAATTGATCATAGATAACAACATAAGATTTTATGTACCTGTTTTCCCATAGGATGTTGAAGTATACATGGAAAACTAGCTCCGAAGGGTGCCAATTTAGGTTCATCCCAGCAAAAGTGTTCCTAGCGCTGATGGCATCCATTAGATATGAGGCCATGTAGAAGGCAAGGGTATCTCCCTCCTTCGGCTTCTGAACATATCTTATGAAGGTGCTCAATTGTTTGGATATGATTGCACCCCAATTAAAGACTATACCTAAAATGGAAATTGTAAAGGCTAGAGGCATCCAAGCCTTTGAAAATCAGGAACACTATTTTTCCACATGTAACCTGCAGAGTAAATCCATGAGGTATATGTATGGTTCCTTGAGATTGGTCGTTGGGTACCAGCCAACCATCCGGTTCATGAATTTTTTTGTCTTCTCTCCACCAAGATGACATGATTTTTCTGGTATTGTGTGACCTATAGAAACTTAAGACGAAATCGGTGCTCAACTTTAGCTCAAAATCTTTGAGCTTATAGTATCTCTAAACCTATGATGGTATGAAGAATCTGACGCACTCACCATTATCATCATTAATCAAACATTTTTGGGTGTCAATGTGGTCAATGATCCACTTTAGGATCTCAACGCAAGGAAAGACTGGAGATCGGCTTTCCACCATGTGCAGATAATCCCTACGAATGTTGGGGAGGACCTCATTGTCAATCTTCGCCATTTCAGGATCGCTATGCAGGGTATATTTGAGGGATTCTTCTTTCTTGATTTTCTTGAAAATGTCTTCCCAGTGAGGAAATTCCATCTTTGCTCCAATACTTACCTCCGTGTCTCCAAAAGTTGGGGGCTAGACAAAGGGCTCCTTGGTGATTCTCTTAATGACATATACTAGCTTGGGAACGAATTCTAATTGTCTTGCAACTGATGGGGAGGAACCTTCTACTATTTATGATTCTTGCAACTTAGGGGCTCTCGACGATTTTCTGGTGGATGGCTTCTTTAGAGGCATTGTTCCTCCAATTTAAAATGTCATTTGAACATGCGTGTAGAGAAGCGTTGGGTGAGAATATATAAAATGGAGTGAAAAACCCATAAGCGAACCCATACCTATAATGTTGGCTAAGATAACGGTTTTAATACTCATTGGACTTTGGATGCTTCCTGCATACTATTAGCTTCGCTCTCCTATCGGTTCTGAATTTCTTTCTGTGAAGAATGGGATCATACACAATGACACGAAAGGAATATAAATGGGAGATACTATCAGTCATGTCAGTTAGTTAATATGGGTAATGAATGCAAATTCAAAATAAACCACTATCAGATTTCTGAGGATAAATCTTGACTATTTGACGGCGGAGGTGTAGATGGAGATGCATTGTATTGACAAGTTTAACGTTTCCTTTTGATTCATGCATGAGTTAGTAACTGATGCGTGATCCATGAATTAACTAAGAATCGTAAATGCAATGTACCTACCACATTTCGAGGTTAACATGTCTCTTCGCGTCACATCACTCGGCAAATGGATCGGGGATCGACTATTATCAGAGTGTGTACTTACATTGATAGGCTCTTGATAAAACTTCCGACGCCGATGATATAGGGCTTGGAAATCGAGGATAGTTAAGGTACACAACTTCTCGCTGGGCCTCCATCTTCATGATATTTTGGTGTTGAAAACATTTCAGGCATCAGTAGTCAGGGGTGTTACTCTTCCTTTTGTGCGACGCGTACTATTACATCTTTCTGCCGAAGCTGATCGAATTGGTCTTCGAAAAAATCCTTCCCGGGGTTTATTCATAGGAAATAATCATTTCACTAGTCTATGCTGATGAGGGTCAACACTCGGCTACTTTGACTCCCTAAACAATTTTCACCACCATCATCTTTTGCCGATGCCAAATTTGTCTTGTGAATCAGAAAAAATTCTAGGTTGTTGATTCCTTGAGTAGTTGTTAAGTGTTTTAGAGTTAATATGATTCTTCGTTGTATGTTCAAGTGAACTTTTAATCAATTAAAACATGAAACATATAAGAAAATCAAAGGATCAGTTTCATGCCGAGGCGAAAACAGTCAAAAGTAAAATATAAGGTGGTACCCAAAAGGAAATGGTCACATAACTTTTAGGGTGTGTTGAGTACTCAACAAATGGTGATTTATTGGGCAGGCCCAGAATATTTGTTCGTCTTTCTTTTCCCTCGAGGTATTACCGAACCTCAGAACAGATATCTCCGATACTTCTTTTATTCATATTAACCAAAGTTATTATTTTTCCTTTATTTATTTATTATTGGAAGTATTGTTTTAGGGCTTGACCATTGACTGGGAGGGCATCAAGTTCTCCCCTCATATTTTGAAATCGATAAGTACCTATCCCAATATTCTCATCCACCTGGAAAGGCCCAAGCCATAGGTTCTAAAACTTGGAATGTTTCCCTTTGGGTTCATTCGCCCTATCCCACTTCAAGACTAAATCTCCTACTTCAAATTTCTTTTCCTTATATTTATGCTTATCGAACCATCTTTTCACTATTTGTTGATAAGCCAAAATTTTTGACTTAGCCTTTTCTCTCTCTTCTTCCAGCATGAGTAGAGTGTCGATCCTTTATTGCATGGATGACAAGGGTTCCTCATTGGAATATTGGGCCAATTGGAGAGATGGAAGATAAATCCTGTTCGGGAGGATGGCTTCCTGTCCATAGAACATAAAGTATGGGGAATTTACTATGGCTTCTCTGGGCGTGACCCTATTGGCCCACAGGGAATTATGAATTTTATTGTGCCAATTTCTTTGGTTGTCTGTAACCGTCTTCTTTAGTATCCTTACCAAGTTCTGATTGGTTGATTCTGCTACACCATTTCCCTGAGGGTAATAATTTGTAGAGTACTTAATTATGAGTCCTTTATCTAGAGAAAACTCTGTCAATAGGGTAGAAGAGAAGTAAGATGCATTATCAAAGACTATAATAGAGGGGATACCAAACCTCATGATCAACTATTTTTCTATAAATTGGATTAATATTTTCTCATTTACGCGAGTTAGAGGAATGGCCTCTGCCCATTTTGTGAAATAGTCGGTGGCATTAAGAATGTATGTGTGCAGTTTGGAAGAGCTAGGAGAAATTTATCCTATGATATCCAACCCCCACTACTCAAAAGGTCTAGAGACAGTCACATGATGAAGTGGGATTACTACCCTTTTCTCCTTTCCAACACTTATTTGACAAGTCTTACAATTCCTAGCATATGTATGAGAATATTTGAAAAACGTGGGCCAATAATAGCCGGCTCTCAGAATTTTATGAGCGGTGGTGTTCCCTGCAAAGTGTCCTCTGG
>JZKD02S0996044.1:222800-235431 GCA_000966675.3 Picea glauca
GGGTCCAGAATAATCTGACCACCATAGATCTGGGTGTAATTATTTGAACCATTGATATATGAGTGGATCATAAAGGAGGGCGCGAAGAATACATACACCAGAGAACTTAGGATAAGTGCATTTCACGGGTTTTTTCCCAAGGCTTTTCATGTATACACCACCACGGGGCTAGAGAAACAACATTTTAAGCATCTGAAACATGGTGCAACATTGATCATCCAACTGGTTTTATTGAAGTAAAGCAACTAGCCTATATTCTAACCTAGCTTCCTATGACAATTAACCCAGATTAGACTTTTGGGCTAAGAGCTTACTCTACCCCGGGGCTATCTGACCAAGATTAGACAGTCTGGCCAGATTTATTCACTAATCTAACCTAAATACTTTGGCTAAGATTGAACGATTTAGCCAAACTTATTCATTAACCCTATGAACATCAATTTAAAAAAGAACTTGGCCATGCTTGAAAGGTATGGACCAAGTTACTATTATTGCATGGGGCTTTATTCAATTCTTTTATTCCCTCGTTTCTTTTCTTTTCTTTCTTTTTCTTTTTCTTTTTTTTTTTCAAATTATTTGCAGAATGAAGAATCATTTGTCAACAAAAACCCTAGAGAGAGATAATATTCCAATCACTAGTTGATCCTATAACTTATAGGGTGATAATAGCAGCTCCACCTGGGGATGGTACTTTCCTTGTGAAGTGCCAAGAATCCTGGTTCCTGATGTTCTAAAAATTTATGCCTAGTCACCTTCGTTGATTGATTGGTTTTACTCTCAAGAAATGGAAAGAAAGTGGTTAGCGGCTTAGGGCCTTCTCTTCAAGCTTCAACCAGCTGACTAAAGTTATTCCCTTAGAAAATGCAGGAAAAAAATAAATATGGTATGTTCAATGGAGAGTGTAACCTCGAGTCTCTACTGAGGCGATAAATAATGCTTCAGCATTCTGCCATTTACAGGTCCTCCTGGCAGATCTGTCCCATCAGCATTGTTTAGGAAGAAAGTGTTATTTCCTCTGAATGATTGGATCATGTATGGTCCCTTCCACAGACTATCGAATTTTCCATGCTTTCCCTTGTCTTCATTTCAGGCATCCGATCTCAGCACCAAATCTCCTAGCTCAAAATCATCTTCCTTGGTTCTTTTGTCAAAAATCTTCTTGATGCTTTCTTGGACTACCTTGGTCTTGTTGAATACCTCTTCCCTAGACTACTACAAATGGATCATCTGATTGATCCTTCTTTATGAGTCGTTTGTCTTGGCTTGTATGTCTTGAAGCAATTTCATGACAAGGAATCCTAAGGAAGTGGGAAAAACTGCTTCTGTGACATAGACCAGCTGATATGGTGACACACCGATTGACCTTTTGGTGGTCAGTCTATCAACCCATAATGTGAAAACCAACTTGTTATGCCACGACTTCTTGTTTTCCTACAACGTCTTCTTGATGATATTTACCAGGGTTTTGTTTGAGGATTCTGCCAACCCATTCCCCTGAGGGTAGTAAGCTGTGGAATGTCCCAAACCAATATGATACTGGTTGCAGAAATCTATGAGTTTCTTTGATCGAAAAGCAGTTGCATTATCAATTATAATATTTCTAGGACATCCAAAGCGAGACAAGATGTTATTTTCAAGAAATTTAATAATGACAGAATCAGTGACTTACCTGCTTGGTACTGCTTCAATCCATTTTGTAAAATAATCTATGGCAGTAAGAATCCACCTGTGTTGGCCTGAAGAAGGGGGATGTATTTCTCCGATGAAGTCCAATCCCCATTGCTGGAAAGGGGCTTCAATTGAGATTAGTTTCGGGGGTAGAGGAAGGAGTTTCCTTTTGCCTTCAAACAACTGACATTGATGACATGAAGTCACTTTATGATGTACATCAGTGAATAGGGTGGGACAATAGAATCCAGCTCTGAGGATTTTGTTGGCTGTAGCCTTCCAGTTCAGATGACCACCACAATCTCCTACATGAAACTCTTGTAATACTTTGTCAACTTCATCTTTCAATAAACAATTTAATAGAATACCTCCAAGATCTTTCCAATACATATTGCCTTCTAGAATGCAAAATTTTAATGCTTTCAACTTCAAAAGCCTAGCTTTAGTCTTAGTCAGACCAGTGGGAGATTGTAAATTATGAAAAACAAATATTAGGTCTGCATACCATGGAGAGTTGAGAAATACCTCTCTCACACTTGGAGTTGCTGGCTCGCCCTGTTCATCTGCTATAGCTAAGAAATTAATGTCAAGAGCATGGAAATTTGATTTAGCCATTAATTTTGCTAGACCTTGACCTTTAATTAGTTTCGTAGGCTTAATCTCTATGTCATATTCTAAAATGACAGCAATCCATTTTCCTCTTCTTCCATCTGAATTGTCTTGGGTCAAAATGTATTTTACTACCGCATTCAGAACATATGCAATGGTGTGGGAATGGAGAATGTATACTCTAAAATATTTTATGGCTGTTACCAAGGCAAAAGCTTGTTTCTCCATTATTTTATAATTCAAAGCAACATCTCTTAAAGCTTTACTGAAAAAGGCTATGGGTTGTTCATACCCTTCGCTATTTTTCTCTAGTAATACTGCTGCAATGGTATGTTTAGAGGCGAAAGAAAAAAGATAGAAATATTTGGTAAAGTTAGGAATGATCAATATGGGGGCCTGTGTGAGTGCTCATTTGACTTGTTCGAAAGACTTCGTCGATTCCGTGTCCCATTTTATTTTTACATCAATTTTTAACATATTTGTAATGTTTATGAGGAGCTCAGCCAGATTGGGTATGAATCTTCGTAGAAAGTTTATTTTTCCGATAAAAGAATGTAATTCTTTGATGTTTCTTGGGTGTTCCAGTTTTTGTATGGCTTCAATTCTACTGGGGTATATTTTGATTCCATCCTTAGAGATTATGTGCCCTAGCATTTTTCCTTCCTCTAGTCCAAAAAGGCTCTTCTTAGGATTAAAGAAATCCCAAATCTCCTACATTTCTCAAAGACTCGTCTGAGATGTCGTAGGTGCTCGTCATCAGATTGGGAAAACAAAGTTACATCGTCCAGATAGATGACAATAAATTTAACTAATTCTTCCACAAAGGTGATGTCCATTGCTCTCTGGAAAGTGGCTCCAGCGTTCATCAAACCGAAAGGCATTTTCAAATACATGAAAGTACCCCATGGTGTAGTGAAAGTGGTTTCGTCTTGGTCATTTGGGTGAACGAGGGCCTGATTATAACCCAAGAACCCATCCAGCAAAGAGATTCGACTAGATTCAACTACCCTTTGTAGTATGTGGTCCATTTTTGGCAAGGGGTAATTGTCCTTCAGAGAGACCTTATTCATATTTTGGAAATCAATGCAAATCCTGATTTCTCCAGATTTCTTATGTGTTGGGACCAAATTTGAGACCCATTTGGAAAAACGTAATGGGACAATGATTTTGGCATCGTAGATTTTTTTGATTTCCTTTTCTATCAGAGGGAGTAACTTGGGATTGATTCTCCTAATTTTCTGTCTGAACAGTTTTTGATCTTCTTTTATTGGAATCCTATGTTGTATGATGTTGGTATCATAAGCTTTCAAGTCCTCATAACCCCAGGCAAGCACATCTAAATTTTCCTTGAATATCTCAATGTATTTGAGTGTTTGTTCAGGGGGTAATGATTTGGACAATTTGACCATCCCGGGTTTCTCTTCTGTCCCTATATTACAATCTTCTACTTCTTGTCCACTAGCTTCAACTTTTGGTTTTTGGCTACATCATTAAAATCAAACAAGTCCTCTAAAGGAACTAAAGCCCTAGGTAAAACATTACTTTTCAAATGCAAAATATTGGTCTCCATCTCATCATCAGCTAACCCTCCTGAATCTACCCTATTTACACTATCATTTTCAAAATCAAATCTTTTTACATTTTCATCTTCGTTCTCCAAATCTATATTTGTACATTCAAAATCATTTTTACGCTGCAGAAAATCTTCAATTTGATCATCATTACCTAATACCTGCCAGTACCTGATGTTGTCGGGAACAGTTGGTCTGCACTTCACTTCTACCATGTATGGGAGAGTTGAATGAAAAGGAATATTACATGTGGCTACTGACGTAGCCAATCCGTCTGCCAAAATGTTTTGTCCCCTAGGCATTACCTACAAATCAACTTCAGTGAAACATCTAAGGGCATCGAGAACAACATTCCTATAATCTCTAAGACGGGGATCTTTCACAACATACTCACCTTTAATTTGATTTATTATTAACTTAGAATCACCTCTTACCATATTTTGTTTGGAACCAACTCTTTTCAAAAGTTCCAGACTGAGCATCAAGGCTTCATACTCAACGAAATTGTTAGTGCATTGGAAATTTAATTTGTAAGAATGATTTTCTGAATACCTAGATCTGTGATTGTGCAGCCAAACTCCCACTCCAGCTCCTTCTTTTCTCACTACTCCATCAAAATGCATGCTCCAGAAATCTGCCAGTGATTCTTCAGTTATCACATTTTTCTTTCTTTTTACCTCGATGATTTCTTGGCCTTTGTCCAGACCAGATGTATCTTCTCCTAGTTGAGTGATTTACTCTCCTGTGTCACCATCATTATACAGGATAAAATAATCTAGGTCAGAATGTGCAGAGTAAAGAGGATAGATGTGCGGTTTTTCTTGGCTACTGACCATGTATTTCATCAATGTTTCTCTGTATAGTCTTCTTTGTTGCCCGAAAATTGGGACAGTGGCATACGACATATCTAGCTGCAGGGTACCTCTCAACTTAGCCCCCCAAGACCAGGATAACAACATTCCATACTTCGGGGGGATGTCTGCAACTACCACATCCATGACCATGCTCTTTACAGGAATCTGAACTAGGGTGATACATAGATCCTTGATCAAACCAATACATTTAACTTTACTGGAGTTAAACGAGTGTAAATCCTTGTAAAGTCTGGTGACCTCCAGTCCCAATTTATCCATTACTGCTTTAGGCATTAGATTATGGGATTCACCCATATCTAGCATAGCATTATGCAAGATCAGGTCATGTATATTTAGACTGATGTAAAAAGGAGCAACAACACCATTATCGTCTTGGCCATCCACTTCAGGTCCAAACAGAAGTTCAAGTTGATCGTCTGTAAGGTTCAAAGTGTCTGAATGATTCACCGATCCAATGGTTAAGGACTTGGTACCTATATCAAGTTCAATGGTCAGCGCTTTAATCACTTGTGAATGATAAATGTATTTGTTCATCAACTCATAAAGTGGAATAAGAATTTTTACTTTGGCTAATTCCCCTTCGAGGTTGAAAGGTGTAGGGGATCTGCTTTGGCTCATCAATTTTGGTTTGTCTTCCACATTCTTCTGGCCAGAAGTACTTGGTTGATTAATTGATGAAACCTCAGTCTGTGATGATCTTTTCAGAATAGTAAGGTTTCTTTTTGTTGGAACTTTGTCATTACTCTTCTCAGGAATCTTCTCGGCAGATGGCTTAGAGGATTTTTTGGTTTCGACTACCTTCTTCGTTTCAATCATCTTTTTTGGGGAACTTCCTTCTGTCTTTTTACTTCGCAGATTGTACTGTCAGTGTACCTCCAAAATGGCATTATCAAATGCCTGTTGTTAGACATCTTCAACTTCTTCACTTACTTTTGTTTGATTGAGAAGAAAAATTTCTTTCTCTTCTTGGGTAAGGAAAATAGCTTCGTTATAGTGAATGCCCATGAGATTTATATGAGTATGCTCTAGTTCCTCAATCACTTCCTCTCCTTCATCAGCATAATTTTCTTGTAGGGGAGGTATGATCTGTTGATCCAGACCTCTCTTCTCTCTTTGATCCCTAGGATCTCTCTGTCTGATTTTAGGAGTGTTTCTTCTGAAGTTAGGATTCTGAACTTGAGGAGCTAGTGGGTTTTCTATCAGAGGATTTCTTTATGATACAATAAGTATTTCCATCATTCTTTCCATTTCTCTGGACAAGGAATCCAATTTGGAATTGGAGGTTGATGTGGAAGATTCCTCTTTAATTGTGACTCTCCTCTCTGACCTCTGTCATGCCTTTTTTTCCAACAAATTGGCCTCCACACTTATTGTGCTTTTCTGCATGTCCTCCAGGGTGGTAGAATTTCTTTCCCTTAGTTGGTATGACATATCGGCGTCAAAACCATCAGGGAATTTTATCAATGCCAAACCCTTTGGAGGTTTGATTTTGGCTAGGATTGCATTGTACAGGTTATTGAAATGGGTGTAGTAATCTTGTACTATCTCACCTTGATTTCTTCTGATATTTTCATATTCTGACAATATTTGGAGAGGGTTTTTGTTTACCTCCCATCTGTCTAGAAACCTCCTTTGAAATGCGGTAAGGTCAAGGACTGAGGCGGCATGCAAACCTTTATACCATTTCTTAACGTTGCCTGTCAAAATTTGGGCAAACAATCTCATTTGAACGTCAGCCTCATCTACTTTGTGCAGGTCAAAATAATCATTCATTTTATCAATGTGTTGCTGGGCATTCAAAGGTCTTGTTCCATCAAACTATGGGACTCTCATTTGATAGTCTTGGGGCATAGCATGAAGAGGTGTGGACAACACCAAGGGAGCGTATATGGCTTCCATGATAGGTGGAGGAGGAGGGATAACAAACTAGATGATAGGTGAGGTAGCGACCGAAGATGAGGATGAGGAGGACTGGCTAGAACTGAGTGAGTGGTTTTCATTTTAGCAATGGGAGATAGAACTTCAGGAGTTCAGGGTTGCAAAACGGTTGGGTCCAAAATGATTTCAGCCACAAAAATATCGGATCTTGTTCTACCCAGGTTTTGTTTGGAAAGGGTGTCAAAGTCAGGGTTTTGAAAGGTAACAAGCTCCCCTGAAAAGGAAAGGGACTTATGCAAGGGAGTATGACTTATTGAACCTTCAGCAATGGTCTTTTTCCTGAGCAACTGTTCTGGGTTATCTGTTACTATCGCAGGTTCTGGGTCTGGATGAGATCGAGTATAAAATTTCTTGGGAGCCATATTTCTTTTTAATTTATATATATATAATTTTTAGTTTTACGAGTCTGAAAATAATATGTACAAATTTTAATCAACATCTAAACATTACTTTCTTCTCAGATTTGCAATATTTCAGGAACAAAATTTTTTTCTAGGGAAAAGAAAACGTGAGGTTATAAATTTTTAGTTTTGTTTTTCCCCAGTGGAGTCGCCACTATGTTAGCACTCTGTAAATTTCCTAGAGGTTGTTAGAAAGAATAAATCTACGAGAGGTAACTTTAACCAACTGCTTTCGAAGTTGGGATCTAGCCCTTCCAACTTCAGAGAGGGATCTCTCTATATGATTTAGATATGTTTCAAATTTTTTAAATATTAGGCTAGTTAAATAAATAAGTTGGTTTTGTTGTCGTAGTGTTTGTCGAGTTGGCTAAGATAGTTTACACATCCATTGGGCTATGGGGTCGGTTTCGTAAAAATGAAATCCAAACCAGAAAAACAAGGAAATCTTTCACAGGGCGAGATAATATAGTCACTGGATTCTTTAGTAGCATAAATGAAGAATAGAAGAAAAGATGAGAAAGACAATCACAACAAAGAAGCCGTTAAGAATTTCTTTATTGTAAAACGAGAAGATAAAATACTAAAATCTTTTAAGTCAGAAACATGGTATACAAGATAAATAATGCAACGTTCGTTACTTCCAAAGATTAGATTTAGAAAACAATGTGATAACAAAGCGAGAATAACATTTAACTTAGAGAGAAAAACATCACTAGTGAATACACACAAGAATCCTATAAAATGCCTCTTTGTATTAATGGGAGATCTCTTCAAAAATATTACAGTTTGATAGCTTGCAGGGCGTGAAAATCAACAACCTTCAATACTTCGAAAGATGAAGTATTTATAACCCAAAATTACAAACAATCCTGTCATCAAAGACCAGGACGTGGTAAATCTATTTTTAGCCTAACTAACTTAACAAATTACAGAAATCTAGGAACTTCTTGATGATGTGTCGCAAATGCATGTTGTATTCTAGGTGGACTGTTGGTGAGGCCTCTGCACGACCTCATCTAACTGGAAAAATGACTAGGCTGGGACAACTCATCTACTACTCAATCAGATCATAGAGTTCTTCCCATCAAAGATGACTGGGAACGTTGACTTTGAGTAGCCTTCGATAAACTTCATCCATTTCTGTTTACTTGGCGAAAGTAGGTTTGGTGACGAAGATGTATCGAATCTCATGCTGAATATTGATGTCCCACTAAAGAATATCTAGAAATGCCTTGCCAGTGATGCTGCCTTGAATTTCTGAAAACTTTGAACTGTCCTTAGCCACATCGGCCAGTCTCTTTTTGTAGTTTGGGAGTGTCATCAATTTGTCATTAATTACCTTCAGACCAGGAATACCTTTCTTCTGTAGAGCCTCAATCTTACTTAAAAACCCTTGTACCCTAGGTCCATGACTTGAACCTTTTCTTCCAGCTAAAAAATCAATTCTCTCTTGGTCAAAACTCTCTTGACCTCAAGGATTGTCTTTGTTCTATCTTCAATTTTCAACTCTTCCAGCTCCTCCCTAGTCTTAGAATTTAGGAACTTGATGATTTCATTAGCCTGTGTGGGCATCTCTCCCAATTCCGATCTGATCTTCTCAATGGCCTATTTTCTTCTCTACACCAATTCATTTTTCTCAAATATGATTTGTATCATGGGCCATATCTCATTCATAGACTTGGTGATGTCGGTCCAGACACTTTCTTTAACTTCGGCCAGAGTTTTACCTGCCACTGTTTGCTTATGGAGCTGTTGTAACTCTTGTTTGAGTTGGTCTGACACCTGCTTTTCCTTGGAGAGGTTGATCTGATAAGAATATTTGAGTTCCTAAACGTTCTCAATATCCTTTTTGAGCCTGCTAATCTCTGTTTCCTGCAGGTTCATCTTTTCCATAGATTTGGCCAATTCGACTGTCTTTTCTATATTTGTCAGTGGATTCGCTAATGGGACTTCTATTACTGATGCTGTGCTCACTCCTAAAAGTGGAACTGCACTCAATGGAATGACTTCCATTGGCTTCAACTGTTCTTTCTCTTTTACTAGCTTCTCCATCTCATCTTCAATTTCCTTTAGTTGTGCATTCTGCTCCATGATTAGTTTGAGCATTTCATCTTTTTCTCCTTCCATCTCTACTATTTCCTTCGCCTGTGAATCCTCTGTTGGTTGGAGTTTCAATTGTTTCCTTAAGGAGGCTATGTCAACATTTTTCTATTTAATCATCTCCTCGGCTTCTTTCATGTTCGAGGGATTGTACCCAATCTTAAGAAATAATTCCTCCAAAGTTTTGATCCTATTTTCCTTGGCAAAGGATGATATCCTCTCCAATTTCAACTATGTTTGGACGTTGTTCAGGGACACTTGCAATTTGGATGCAGTAGTGGAAACGTGTGCCAGTGTATAGAAAACCATTTCTCCTATTTGCTTGTGCAAATCCATCTCATCGGCTGGATGCACATCCTTAGTCTGGAATTCAAAAGTGGCCCTTTTGTAATCAGTGGTTACCTTTGGATCTGAAACTTGTGCTTGGAGGAATGCCATATGCATTCTGCCCTTCTCAGTGTCAAATGTGGATATCAACCTATGTTGTGCAGTTGATGTCTACTTCCAGAACTGGGCACAAGTGCTGTTGGTCAGAGTTTGATTCTTTTTCTTGATCAGATCGTATTTCTCAAAGATGCTCAACTTCGGTCCTATCTTGCCTAGCTAGGTGGTTGATGGAGTATATGTAGATTTCTTCGGCAACACTGAGGTTATGATATGCTAGAGGCTTGCACTGAGGGGTGACCTATCAACCTTGGTCACTATAGTAGATGGAACTTCCTTTTCTCTAGTCGGGTCGGGAGCTGAACTAGTTTTAGGCCTCTTGGTATGTAGTTGGTATTCTTCTGACGATACTTTAGTGACAGGCGGTGACAAATCTTGCCTAGGCCTTTTCTCTTTCGGAACCTATGGTGTGGTTGTTTTTGATACAATGGTCGGGGGATCCTGTTGTTCTACTTCGACCAAAGTCTCTGGTTCCCATTATGTCTAGTTTGTGAATTTCTCAACTTCGGGCCTAGATTCGTGGACATACAAGATATTCTTATTTTTCACCCTCATCTCGGAGTTAATCCCGCATGGATCGTAGTGCCATGTGAAAATCATGATGAACTTCATTTCCTTCAGCATCTTGTATGCTTCCTCTCCGGTGCCTCGATTTTTGTAGATGAAAGAGCCAATTTGCCCTTTGATTCTGAGTTGTTGCTTTTTCTTTAGAAACACAAAGTGAATATCATCAGAGTTTATCATCTGCCTTATGTACTACAGAGAAAAAATTATGACAGGCAGGTATTTAGGTAGCTTATACGAGGCCAACTCGCACCCATATACTCTAATCTCAGTGTGATTTTGGTATAAATACCAATCACCAGTCTTGGTGTGATCCAAGAGATGCATGATCCTCTGAACTTCATCATTAATCCTAGGTTCGGGCCTGCCACTAAGCATACTTACCACTGGGTGATAGAATTGCTCGATGAACTACTTGAAACTAAATTTTGTGGAATTATGCTTGAGAAAGGAGGTCCATGCGGTTACTTCTTGGGGTCTGCCATCTCCATCCATCTTCTGCATGGAAAAATAAAATTTTTCTGCTTGGAAGAAAACGAACAAGTACGCCAGTATTGAAGAATACTGGAACATGCCTTCCGTGACAAAATTAACAAACTATTCATGAATATTGTTCGCCAGGAACGTGCTAAAGTCGAACTGGGTAGTGGGCTTCTCATCGGTGGAGAAAATGGATAAAAATCCTAGAATGGGTTCATCTACCCACTGATCCGAATAATAACCCAACAAGGCGCATAGGGACAAAATAATCTGGTTTCCTTTGGTCGAAAACATGGAAGAAGGACAAGGGGGGTTTGTAGTGGGGAATTGAGTGGATGGTGGGAGGAAAAGCTTAAATATTTGAGCTCTTTGAGGGAAATTAATCTTCTGGTATAATTCTATGAGAATTTGAAGGTTAAAAGGTGATGCAGAGTCAACTCGAGATATTTGCATCATTTGGTCGATGGTTTTAGGCGTGATGAGGAAAATAACTTCTCCAGATGAGGAAACGATGGCTCTTTGCTCAATAATGTAGTGGGCTTGGTACTTGAGGGAAAACTCTGGAAAAGGGTGAATCTGAGGAAAGAGATACAGGGGTAGGTTGGACTCCTAGAGTCCAATTTCATCACTCTGGTCCAGGAAAACTTCTTTGAGCCACGACTGAAGGTCTGTGAAGTCGAATTTCACTTTGTACCTATGATTAAGTGATCTTTGTCGGCCAGTGGGGGAAACTGTCGGAAGCGGAGAAAAATGGTGTAAAATTCTATGGTGTGATGAGTTGTTAAATGGTGAAAGAAAGAAGAGTGAGGGTAGTTTTGAATAAACGGGTGTCTGTTTGGCAGGGTGGATAGGTCGGTTGGTTAATAGATAGGTTATCCAGTAATAAATGGCCAAGGAATCACTTAGAGCATGAGGTGGCAGGTGACAGTGACTGAGGAATACGGATGGGTGAAGTGGCGGCTACCGATTGGAGTAGAAATCATTGTGAGGGGTCTTGCCACGAGTGAACGGGGGGGAAGGACTGACATAAATTATGGGATGTGACTCTTTTGGAAAGGTGGATGATGACGTCGAGAGGTGACAAAGGTATGTCATACAGTAGGAGGCGGTGGGACTCGGGACTGGTAGAATCATACCACATATAAATAGGGGCCCACCAGAATAAAGATTCCATTCTAGACCCCCCCCCCCCTTCAGTTAAAGGTATATCATTCGGGGGGGTCCGAAAAACCCCTTGAGCCATTGATCTGTGCACTGGCCTTTTGACCGTAGATCTATGCGCGTCCTTTATCACACATTTTGGACCCCCCCCTCCATTAAAGGCATAACATATGGAGGGGTCTGGAGTCTAATATAGACCATAGATCCACGCACTTAAACCTAGTTCGTCTATATGTGCGCATGTATTATTTGCGATTCTAGACCCCCCCCACCCTCCATTAAAGATAGAACGGTTGGGGGGTATGGAATAATCTGACCACCATAGATCTGGGTGTAATTTTCTGAACCATTGATATATGAGTGGAGCATAAGTGAGGGCGTGGAGAATACATGTGCTCGAGAACTTAGGATAAGTGCATTTCACGGGTTTTTTCCCAAGGATTTTCGTGTATACACCACCACGGGGCTAGAAAAACAACATTTTAAGCATTTGAAACATGGTGCAACATTGATCATCCAACTAGTATTGAAGTAAAGCAACTAGCCTATATTCTAACCTAGCTTCCTATAACAATTAACCTAGATTAGACTGTTGGGCTAAGAACTTACTCTACCCTAGGGATATCTGACCAAGATTAGACAGTCTAGCCAGATTTATTCACTAATCTAACCTAGATACTTTGGCTAAGATTGAACGGTTTAGCCAAACTTTTTCACTAACCCTATCAACATCAATTTAAAAAAGAACTTGGCCATGCTTGAAAGGTATGGACCAAGTTACTATTATTGCATGGGGCTTTATTGAAATTCTTTTATGCCC
>JZKD02S0996045.1:0-13555 GCA_000966675.3 Picea glauca
TCCACAAGTTGTTATGATTTACAAATGAGGGAGCACTTCCTTTACTTATATGAGGAAACCAAGCGCTTCACCTCTCTAAGAAGCCCCTAAAACATAAAAATACATAATACAAGGTGGACAGGTCTAGGCCAACCCCTAAAAATGTCTCTAAGATAAAGAGACAATGTTAAAACATGAAAACGTCCTCTTGAAACCCCACAGGTGTGAGTGTAGAAAGCTCAAGGAAGGTGATCATCTCCAAATGGGGTGAAAAGCTCCAAAAGTCATGTGTCTCTCCCAAAAGGTGCAAGGTATCATCAAAATTCATGCCTCCTCATCAAGAAAGTTACATCCAAAGGTGCCAACTCATCATCCAAGTGCTAGGTTGGCTCAAGCAAGTGTCATATCATCCTCAAGGTGGCGTCCCATCACATGCACGATGTCCTCAAGCTAGGGTATGATGTCATCAATGAAAAGGGCTCCATGACCTCTCCAAAGAGGTGTACCATCATCATCAATAGAAACGTCATAAAACCAAACCCTAACATCCTCTAAGGGGTGTAACATCCATGGTGGGGGCTCCCTGCTCTCTAAGTGACACATCAAACTCATGGTGCAATGTCCTATCTCCCAAGTGCAACGTCCAAGGTCCAAGGTGCGTCAGAGGGTGTCAAGAGGCATGCCAAGTGATCACAAGGTCCAACACTCATCATCTCCATGAAGTATATGGGAAGCATCATCAACATCCTCCAAAGGACCATGTCAAGGGGTGCATCATCATCAAGCAAGGGATTAGAGAATCAAGTGAGACCAACCATCATGGATACAAGAGTCATTAGAATCATAAAAAAACGAGTCACAATTTAATGCAAAAGCCACATAAGCAATTCACATTAGGCATCTTCTTCAAACTTCAAATTAGCTTATGAATTTGTGGAATTTGCTAAGTTTAAGTATGGGAGGACCATCATAGAACCATATTAGGTGTGCCAATACCAACGTAGAGGAGTATTTCCCAATAAACAATTCAAAGTGTAAGTGTGAGGGAGTGGTATGACATGGGGTTTACTTCATGGTCATGATGTCATTGACATGCAAGGCCACATGTGATGTTCATCTCCATGAGCACCTTTGTTAAGGGATCACTTGGTGCATTGAGTTACCCTTACCTCAACATTCTTTATTTCCACCCCTACCTTGCCTTTTGATATTTATTACAATGGGATTCAATTAATTCATTTTCTTTTGATATGCATTCAATGCATTACGACTTGGGGTGATGGCCTTATAGCGAGAGGGTAGAACTCAAGCTAACTTGGCTTTTGATTTATCATTCATATCCATTTATTTCTTTTTGATTTTGAATTTATAACATACTCTTTCCATTCTTTCTTACAGCTGCATCAACCTCAGGCATTCAATCCCTTTCTTCTCATAGGAGAATGAAGTATGAACCTTTTTGGGATACATGTAACATTCGTTCCCAAAATATATGACAATGTGAAGAATATAGATGGAAAGTGTTAAGTATGAAAAAGTATGTGTACGTTACCCCTATAAAGGATTCCTATTAGTACCTATTTTCCTCACGAGTGACAACACTTGACTAAGACACATATGATGGCCACCAAGGTGAAACAAGGAAAAAAGCATAACTTCTAAGCATCTTGATTCATTATTTGATTTCAACCCATGATCCTTACCTAAATGCCCAATGCATTAAATCTAACACTTTGTATGAAACAATGGCTAATGTACCACATGTGTGTTGGACCACCATCATCGGATGAGCCTACTAATCAAGTGAATGAGATGAGAAGTGATGAGGGAGAGACATCTAAAGGGTTGTTGTCTTTGGAGAATTCTAGTGCATACTAGGTTATTTTTACTTTAGATCTCCATAACATTTAGTTACTGATTTTCTGTGTATGCATGAAATAGATAAAATGCGGAAAATAGAGAACAGTAAAATACAATCACACCATCCACAAATAAACACAAGATATGACCTGGGAAACCCAATATGGGAGAAAATTTAGTTAGAAGGTGAGGCTGCTCTGCTCTCTTTTCTTTGGTATAGAAATGATGCAAGTACAAAGAAAGAGACACTATGTGGATTTTCCTTTGAACTATGGCCTGTATGGCTACTAAAAAATCTCTCCTCCTCTTTTATGCTCATAGAATACCACACTCAGATGTTCTGGTTAGCTATGGAACAAGATACAATGCAAAAGAATGGAACCCCTTCTCCTAGTGGCCCAATATTTAACATAGCCCGATAGCCATCTAGGGATAGGTTTTTGACTTCCTCAACCCTCAATTGTGGTAGGGTTTCAAACCTTCTAGAATATTATTGAAATTCCTCACGTGGCTAGCCCCATATGCATGAGTAATGGGGGTTGATGTGGCATCCTCTCATACCATGGTGGTCAACATGATAGGTCAAATTGCGGGAGGCATAACTTTTTCTTACGAGCTCCGATTGACACGACTTTTGCACCGTTGGAAAGGTATTGATGTGTAGAATATTGTCACGAGGTCTAAGCTGTGTTGGGAAATTTTTAAACACCAAAACTGCCATTTGATGCCTCAAAATTGTTGTTGATTGCAGCTTCATGACACATCCTCCAGATTGTTCTCCTCTAGACTAAGTTGAGACATGTGAGAGAGAGCCCAAGTGTTGGGTGTGCCCATGTGATGGGTGTGCGTCAGACTCTGGACTGAGTTGTGATGACGTGTGGTCTCTTGTCTACTCCTCTGGACTGAGTTGAGATGACTTGAGATGGTCTCATGCCTTGTACTCCTCTGGACTTAGTTGAGTTGGCTTGAGATGGTCTCATGCCTTGTACACCTATGGACTTAGTTGAGTCGGCTTGAGATAGCTCTCTAGATGGTACTCCCATGGACTCGTTTGAGTGATCTATTGAGAGTGATGTCCCTGTGACTGAGCACAGGTGGACGTGTCCCTAGTGGCTGAGCACTAGAGGATGTGTGGATCCCTTGCTATATTGTGTGAGAGTAAGATTTGTTTGTAACCCTAATTATATTTTGAAGGGTACAAGTCAGCCCCACCATGTGAAAGATAATTAATATTGTGTAAATATTAATTATATTTTTGAGTTATAGAAGTCGGACCTATTGTGCCAATAGACACACCTTTTGTTGTGTCAAGTATTGTATAAATAAGAGTGAATCCTGATTGTGGATCACACTCACTCACTTGTCATCTCAGAATTTCAGCAAGCACAYGTACGRMTGAAGTGTGCACCTCTCTTGGGCRCTAGTTTCTAGGTTTTGTAAGCACCCTCTTGTGTGCTAAGCTCTATGGTGTGGGGGATMTTCTCTTGAGAATATARMAAAGGATTGTTCGGTTTTTCCCTTKATTGAGAAGGGTTTTCCCAGTATATTTCTTGTGTTCTTGTGCATGGTTATTCTTCTTGTGATSTTTGTTATTGCAACACTTGTGTATGGTATTGATGCATTATTTATGGTTCAAGTACATGCTAAATTGAAATAAAMTACATGTRCATGAGCTAAGCATTAAAATTCAACAAAGGGAAGGTAKTCCACTACAAACCTTTTAAGGGTTTCAAGATAAGATTTATTCAAGAGAAATACAAGGTAACATGCACTATCACCACTTTGAYAAACACATTTACATTTAATACATTTAAGAAATAAACCAACAAAGATTTAGAAAGAGAACTTACTAGGTAAATCAATGATCATCCATGGAACCCTAACCATGAAAATYATCCATCAAAACTTGAAAAACATCCAAATATCAKCTCCTAAAGAAGGTGCATAAATCATCCATAGACAAAGATAAGTAAAGAAGATAAGAGTAGTAGTAATCMTCCACAAGTTGTTATGATTTACAAATGAGGGAGCACTTCCTTTACTTATATGAGGAAACCAAGCGCTTCACCTCTCTAAGAAGCCCCTAAAACATAAAAATACATAATACAAGGTGGACAGGTCTAGGCCAACCCCTAAAAATGTCTCTAAGATAAAGAGACAATGTTAAAACATGAAAACGTCCTCTTGAAACCCCACAGGTGTGAGTGTAGAAAGCTCAAGGAAGGTGATCATCTCCAAATGGGGTGAAAAGCTCCAAAAGTCATGTGTCTCTCCCAAAAGGTGCAAGGTATCATCAAAATTCATGCCTCCTCATCAAGAAAGTTACATCCAAAGGTGCCAACTCATCATCCAAGTGCTAGGTTGGCTCAAGCAAGTGTCATATCATCCTCAAGGTGGCGTCCCATCACATGCACGATGTCCTCAAGCTAGGGTATGATGTCATCAATGAAAAGGGCTCCATGACCTCTCCAAAGAGGTGTACCATCATCATCAATAGAAACGTCATAAAACCAAACCCTAACATCCTCTAAGGGGTGTAACATCCATGGTGGGGGCTCCCTGCTCTCTAAGTGACACATCAAACTCATGGTGCAATGTCCTATCTCCCAAGTGCAACGTCCAAGGTCCAAGGTGCGTCAGAGGGTGTCAAGAGGCATGCCAAGTGATCACAAGGTCCAACACTCATCATCTCCATGAAGTATATGGGAAGCATCATCAACATCCTCCAAAGGACCATGTCAAGGGGTGCATCATCATCAAGCAAGGGATTAGAGAATCAAGTGAGACCAACCATCATGGATACAAGAGTCATTAGAATCATAAAAAAACGAGTCACAATTTAATGCAAAAGCCACATAAGCAATTCACATTAGGCATCTTCTTCAAACTTCAAATTAGCTTATGAATTTGTGGAATTTGCTAAGTTTAAGTATGGGAGGACCATCATAGAACCATATTAGGTGTGCCAATACCAACGTAGAGGAGTATTTCCCAATAAACAATTCAAAGTGTAAGTGTGAGGGAGTGGTATGACATGGGGTTTACTTCATGGTCATGATGTCATTGACATGCAAGGCCACATGTGATGTTCATCTCCATGAGCACCTTTGTTAAGGGATCACTTGGTGCATTGAGTTACCCTTACCTCAACATTCTTTATTTCCACCCCTACCTTGCCTTTTGATATTTATTACAATGGGATTCAATTAATTCATTTTCTTTTGATATGCATTCAATGCATTACGACTTGGGGTGATGGCCTTATAGCGAGAGGGTAGAACTCAAGCTAACTTGGCTTTTGATTTATCATTCATATCCATTTATTTCTTTTTGATTTTGAATTTATAACATACTCTTTCCATTCTTTCTTACAGCTGCATCAACCTCAGGCATTCAATCCCTTTCTTCTCATAGGAGAATGAAGTATGAACCTTTTTGGGATACATGTAACATTCGTTCCCAAAATATATGACAATGTGAAGAATATAGATGGAAAGTGTTAAGTATGAAAAAGTATGTGTACGTTACCCCTATAAAGGATTCCTATTAGTACCTATTTTCCTCACGAGTGACAACACTTGACTAAGACACATATGATGGCCACCAAGGTGAAACAAGGAAAAAAGCATAACTTCTAAGCATCTTGATTCATTATTTGATTTCAACCCATGATCCTTACCTAAATGTCCAATGCATTAAATCTAACACTTTGTATGAAACAATGGCTAATGTACCACATATGTGTTGGACCACCGTCATTGGATGAGCCTACTGATCAAGTGAATGAGATGAGAAGTGATGAGGGAGAGGCCTCTGAGGGGTTGTTGGCTTTGGAGAATGCTAGTGCATACTAGGTTATTTTTACTTCAGATCTCCAGAACATGTAGTTACTGATTTTCTGTGTATGCATGAAATAGATAAAATGCGAAAAATAGAGAACAGAAAAAATACAATCACACCATCCACAAATAAACACAAGATATGACCTGGGAAACCCAATATGGGAGAAAATTCAGTTAGAAGGTGAGGCTGCTCTGCTCTCTTTTCTCTGGTATAGAAATGATGCAAGTACAAAGAAAGAGACACTCTGTGGGGTTTCCTTTGAACTATGTCCTGTATGGCTGCTACAAAATCTCTCCTCCTCTTTTATGCTCATAGAATACCACTCTCAGATGTTCTAGTGAGCTATGGAACAAGATACAATGAAAAAGAATGGAACCCCTTCTCCTAGTGGCCCGGTATTTAACATAGCCCGATAGCCATCTAGGGATAGGTTTTTGACTTCCTCAACCCTTAATTGTGGTAGGGTTTCAAACCTTCTAGAATATTCTTGAAATTCCTCACGTGCCTAGCCCCATATGCATGAGTAATGGGGGTTGATGTGGCATCCTCTCCTACCATGGTGGTCAGCATGATAGGTCAAATTGCGGGAGGCATAAATTTTTCTTACAAGCTCCAATTGACACGACTTTTTCACCGTTGGAAAGGTCTTGATGTGTAGAATAGAGTCACGAGGTCTAAGTTGTGTTGGGAAAGTTTTAACCCCCAAAACTGCCATTTGATGCCTCAAAATTGTTGTTGATTGCAACTTCATAAAACATCCTCCAGATCGTTCTCCTTTGGACTGAGTTGAGACATCTGTGTGAGAGACTAAGTGTTGGGCGTGCCCATGTGATGGGTATGCGTCAAACTCTAGACTGATTTGTTCTGATGTGTGGTCTCTTGTCTACTCCTTTGGATTGAGTTGAGATGACTTGAGATGGTCTCCTTCCTTGTACTCCTCTGGACTGAGTTGAGTCGGCTTGAGATGGTCTCCTGCCTTGTACTCCTATGGACTTAGTTGAGTTGGCTTGAGATGGTGCTCCAGATGGTACTCATGTTGGCTCAGTTGAGTAATCTATTGAGTGTGATGTCCCTGTGGGTGAGCACAGGTGGATGTGGCCCTAGTGGCTAAGCACTAGAGGATGAGAGAGATCCTTGCTATATTGTCTAAGAGAAATATTTATTTGTAACCCTAATTATGTTGTGAAGGGTACAAGTCGGCCCCATCATGTGAAAGATAATTAATATTGAGTAAAGATTAATTATATTATTGAGTCAATGAGGTTGGCCCTATTGTGCCAATAGACACACCTTTTGTTTTGTCAGTTCTTGTATAAATAAGAGTGGATCCCCATTGTGGATCACACTCGCTCACTTGTCATCTCAAAATTTTAGCAAGCACTTGTATGGCTGAAGTGCGCACCTCTCTTGGACACTAGTTTCTAGGTTTTGTAAGCACCCTATTGACCGCCTCTGCAAATAGGGGGTCAACTCCATGTACCATGAAGATATGCATCATTAGATGCAAACATGTCGAAGACTTTTTGGTTCTACAAGGCATTTGTTTTGCTCCAGCACACAATTTTGTAAGCAGGATTACCGCACCCCTGCATGGGTTTATAATGTAATAGGTCTACATGGATCATGTTAGGTCAGTTGCCTTAGGGTTTCTTCATTAGGAGAGTTCCTTTTGCTGAGTGTTTTTTATCCTCAGAAGGTTAATGTGGCCTAACCAGCCAGCTTAATCTCCCTTGAGTTTTTCACTCCCACCCAATAAATCCTCCAAAGTGGTGAAAGGCATTCTAATGAAGTCATTCCTAGGTAGCTAGTGTTTAGGAATGTTGTAAATGACCATGTAAGATAGCACATAGAATTTCGCGAAATTTCGTCAGGTATAGCTAGGTTTTTTTTAAGGTTCTGAATTAATTAATTGATTAATTAATTCTGGGTAATTAATGTAAAACTTAGGTCTCGAGATTTTTGATAGGGGTATTTGTACTCAAAAGAAAGCTAATGAGACCTCCTACAGTCCTGGACCAAGTTTCAACTCAGTCGGACAAGTTTTGCTAGGTTGTTTGTCCACTTAGAAGTTTTTCAAAAAAATGGCGGTTTTAATTGCCAAACCCAGAGCATGGGAAAATGTAAATTTTGTAATAATGGTCCAAATTAGATGAAGTAAGTGGAAAATAATGATGAGAGATACCCCAATTAACCTTTCCTAACCATTACCCATCTTTAATTTATTTCCCACTTTGAATTCACGTCCCCTTCCCAACGTGAGCATGTAATAATTATTTATTTGATATAATAACTCATATTAAATGAGTTATGGGCCCTTCCTCACGAGGTGCACCCCTCCTTCTTTCCCATCCACGCCCCACATTAGAGTGTGGACGTCACACTCATACTTCACGCCCTCAAACTCACGCTTTCCCCTTTGAAAATGCGTCCCCTCTCCCACGTAACTTGGAAACTCTCCTATTTTTAAAGCGTGGGTCCCCCTTTTCCAACTCTTACCATCCTCCACCAGTCACTTTCCTTTGATGAGTGTGTCCAACACATCTACCCATACTCCTTCCACACTCCAACTTCAACTCCCACACATCCCTCCAAGTCAACCTCACATCACCCTCAAACACTTCCTTTGATTCATGTGGAAAATTCTTTTTTTAATTTGGAAGGTTGCTTTCAATGGTGCGTGGGTCTCTTCCACCAATCACATGATTTTAGGCATGTGCCATACACTCCTCCCACACGCCCTCATCCACATTCACGCCTTTCCCTTCCTAGCTCACGCTTTTCCCTCTTGTAAATGGAATAAAGCTCATGGAAGGTGGAAACATCCTCCATGAAAGCGTGCAACTCCCTTTTAGTTGGTACGTGGGCCTCCTCTTAGCTCATACGTTTCCTCTTCCCCTTCTTTCTCCCTATCCAACTCATTATTTACCATTTCCCCTCACCCTAAAAGATCACTCTTTCATTGGTTTGAGTCTCCTCATGAATTTAGATCTTGACATTTGTCAATGATCCGAGGGGGCCCTCCTTGGTTTCTTTTGCTATTTAAGAAACCTCTCCCTCACTCTTTATTCACCTTTCATTATTGCATTGTTATGCTACTATTATCTCACCATCTTATTCTCTTCTTCTCTCATTGTTATTTTCACGTTTCTTCATTGGTGTGGCTCTTGAAGAACTTATAGCAATTAGTTGCTACAACTTCTTCCATTTGGATAATAAAAGGAAATGCTTTGGAGGATACACGGATCTCAAGATTTGTCTGGGCTATTTATATGGATATGAGGTGAAATCGTTTTGTTTTAAATATTTGTGTGATTATAGGTAGATTGTTGGGTAAATTAGTTTACTTAATTAAGTTTAGTGATTGTATAATTGCTAGCTTATTTGATCTGCATGTACTAATGATTGAAATTAATTTTGATTATTAATATATGCCATCATTATCTATTTTCGTCTCACATTTTGTATTTTGTTTAAGCCTTGCAGGACACTTCAAGGGGAGTATATTGGAACAAGTCCAAGCACAGATTTGCCCTTACTTCTCACTTACACTCCAAAATTGTTTATGATATTATTCACCTTCTCTCATTCTTGATTTTAGTAGCTAACATGTTTAGATAGGTCACCTAAAATCATATAATTTTCTGGTTTATGTATGTAAGAAATTTCTGCCTAAAAACAAAAATTTCATTAACCTTTTGAGTGTGTTGCAGCTCAAGTCAACAAGCAATAGCTTGTTGATTTTTGCAGGTTCTTACCAGGACAAGAGGACATGCTGTCCAATTTTCATACACAACACACCCTCAGAACAACTCCTCTCACAGTGGTAACAGTTTCTCATCTTTCTTTCCTCTCTAAAATATTGTAAATGCAAGTCCAAAGGAGTTGTACCCAAGTGGCTTGCTTTCGTTTCCGTCAGTGTTTACTTTGCAAGTTTAGATTAGTTTTATTTTCTATCTTTCCTTGCAAGTTTAGCTAGATTAATCGTGATTTCTACATGCATGCTTAACTTAAAATAATCTAGAGTAGATCTCATAACACATGCTAGCTTAGAGCCCGTGGTGGCTTAGATTAGATCTTTATTTTCCGTTGCATGCAAGTTTCAGTTTATCTAATCTTTATATTACACATGTGCATGCTAACACTGGTTTCATAAAGGCATACAATAATAATCTTTTACAATTCTGCAAGTTGCTTTCAGTTCTCATACTTCACATGTGCAATCTAATAAATTAAGAACTCAATCATTAATTCTGGTTTTGGTCCCCAAGGCCTTTTCCGGAAACTAAATTTTAACTTGCAATACATTTGTTTAAAGGCATCAGCCTTCTTATCTTTCAGTTTCAGTTTTTTGGCAATCCTTTGTTGAGCAAGCTACAAGCACTCAATCACACTTAGCAATATTTAGTTCATAGGTCTAAAATTTATTAATTAGATTTAATAGGACACCATAGCTTACCATCTTCGCCATTTAAAAACTGGGGTTTTGAGGAAAGCCACAAATTTTTTTCGGAGTACTCGGCCTTAGGGTAGGCCTCGTTGCCTCACTTCTTGAGCATCCAGCAACCACTTGGTAATAGGGGGAGGAGAGTTTTGGGTTAATACCTAGATAGGGCTAAAATTAATCTCACACTTAACCACTTAATTTAATTTTCAATCTACAACATCAACAATACAATTACACACTTGCAGACTCACTGATCTCATTGTCTTTCAATTTACAATCATATGCAAGCTATCTTTGATGTGTTGTAGAAATAATATCTAAGTGGTTACATCTTTTATATGGAATATTTGGCTTTCCACGCTTTTATCTATCCTTAATTCTTGTACTCGTGGTGTGATCCTTCAAGAAGTGTGCATCCACCTGGAGGCATTCTCTTGATTGGGTCTTGAGTTCTTTGCGTCTCTTGGCCATTGAAAAGCAGTCCAACGGAACTCTATCTATTGTGAGCATGTTTGGCTTCATGTGTTGATGATTGCTTTATCTTGAGTATCTTTAATTCCTGCACATACGAGTAAACGTGTTATTATATTGTATATCTTGTATTTAGCTTAATCTTAATCTGTACATCTTAAGCATTCTTTTGTATATCTCGTATCCAGTCTAAGGTAGATTTGTATATGATATATTCTTTGTCTCTAATTGTATCTACCTTGTTGTAATACTTTGTAACTTGTAATTATCTGGTAACAAACATCCCCTTAACTTAGTTGACCCCATTGCCCAATCTTAGGCACTAGTCTTAGTTGCCCTAGAAAAAGGTTTGACTCTCATACTTAGATAGTTGCATCTTGCATTTGCTGATTGACATCTTAGGCTAGATTTCCCTTAACCTTTTAACTAATTAAAATCAACTCCTATAACACTTAATCATAAATCTCATCTAGTAACTACAGTCTAACCCCCTTGGCTTCCCTAGGAATTAGCCTAGACGGAAGAGGTTCAAGTCAAAGTGACAGCGTGGACTTTGAACCTAGGCATTGTGCTTCCGAGGACACACTAAGTGAGCATGACTTAGCTCACGTTTGCAAGTGTGTATAAGGACGACAACATCTTTGGCGCCGTTGTCGGGGATAAGTCATTTATCCTTGGTCAGAACGACTTAACTTATTCTTTTAGAACTAAGCAATAAAACACTTTAGTCCCTAAAAGTCTTTGAACTTGCATTGGTTGATTGCGTGTGTTTCCTTTCCAAGTGGCGACTCCATTGAACAAATATGTCAAGTATATTACTAGGAGCGTTGCACAAGGTTTGATTTACTCTTTTCCTGAACCTGAAAAGGTTTATAGGAGGAGGATAAATAGCCTTGCCCCTAGGAGGCTACTTGAAAGTCTTGGAGAAGAAGCACTCCCTGATATCCAATTCTTGTTCCAAACCAATAATCAACAAACTGTTAATAATCCCACTAATAATACTAACGCAACCATGAGTATTTTTTTGAGGCCTTTGAATTTTGCAGCCATCCAAGGTGCCCCACACCAAGTCCCTGAGAAAGCCATAGACAAGTTGCCTACTTTTCAAGGAAACAGTGCAATCAATGCAAAGTCCCACATCTTGAACTTCTGGATGTGTGTGGAAAGATATTGTAGAGGTCATGATGAAGAAGATGTAAAAATGACCCTATTTGTGTATTCACTAGAAGGTGATGCTATTGAATGGTTTACAGATTTTGATCCAGCTAAGTTCAACACCCTTGATTCGATATTGGATGAATTTATAAAGAGATGGGGTGATCAGAAAGAACATAGGTTTTAGTTAGCAGCCCTTACTTCTAGCCATAAGAAAGAGAATGAAACTGTGGAAGAGTTTAACGCTAAGTTTAACAACCTAGTTAAGAGCCTGCATGATGATATAAAACCCCTTAGATGTTGCAGTCTTGATATATTATATGGAGGCTTTTGAGGGTGAAATGAGGTATGCCTTAAGGGATAAGGATCCTCAGAATTTGAGAGCAACACAAGTCACAACCATCAGAATTGATAAAAATATGTAGGATGCTAGGAAGTCTAACATTCCTGGTTTTACAAGGGGATGTTCTTCTTCAAAAGTTAATGAAGAGAAGAAGAAGAAGGTGGAGGGTCAAGAGTCGTCTAATGATGGAATTAAGGAGTTGACCCAACTTATTAAACAGATGGAAATAAATCATGCCAATCAAATCAATGCTTTGCGGAGTAGATTGATTACTATGGAGAGATCACAAAATAATAGACAACATCCCAGTTCAAATGATAAATGGCCTAAGAGACCTCCCCAACATGAGCATAGGCCACCTAATCCTTTTGAAGCCACGAACTTGGTAGATCACCACTCCTTACCTTATTGTAGGCCTTGTGGTGAGTTTCATGAGGAAACAACTTGTCCAGTTTTCCTTGAGGGTTGTTATGATGATGATTATGGAAGTCGAGGAAATGAACAAATTAACATGTGTGGTAGGAAGTATAATTGTGGCATGTATGATTGGATGGAGTTTGCTGAATATGGAAGTAGTACGAACTACATAAATAATGTTGTTGATAAGGCAACAGAGTTATTTGGGCCCAAGCCCACACCCCAACAAGTTGCAGAAATATCTAAGTATAGGGGCTTTACTTACCAAAGGAATGGAAACAAAGATAAAGGTCAAACCAATGTTCCCAAGATCTCTCTATTTCCTCCTAAGTCTAAAGGGCATGTTGATGTAAATTTGAATATTGACTTAGGTGGGTGGCTGAGTAATGCTAAGATGTTAGTCCCTGTAGTAGAACTTATGAAGATCCCTTCTCAAAGGGAGAAGTTACTTAAGGCCATAGAAGATCCTCCTCAGAGTTTTGTTGATAAACAACCAGCAGTGGTCTACCAGGATGCACTAGTTATCTTACAGAATTGGGATAGGGGGGATGAAAAGAATCTACCTTTCTACCTCTCTTTGCTTGTGAACGATAAAGTATTACACAATTGCATGCTAGATTTAGGGGCAAGTTCTAATGTTATGACTAAGAAATTTATGGAGCAATTAAATCTTAGAATATATCAACCTTATCATAACATTTGTGCCATGGATAGCAAAACGATTGAAGTGCATGGATTGATCAAGGGTTTGCAAGTACATTTGGTAGTCTTTCTGGACATTATGTTTGAAATGGACATTGTGGTCATTGATGTTCCAGACACTTGGGGAATGTTATTTAATAGAAAGGCAGTTGTAGATTTGGGTGGTAACTTACAAATGGATTTATCTTATGCTACCATCCCTACTCCAGATGGGAACACTTTGAAGTTGACTAGGGAAGTGTTTAGAAGATATCATATTGAAGATCCAAGAAACCCCAAAAATGATTTAAAGTATACTGAGGAGGGTCTAGGTAATTATGCCATTTTGTCTAACTCCATTG
>JZKD02S0996078.1:0-13555 GCA_000966675.3 Picea glauca
TGAAAAAGCCACGCATGGCTTATGTTGATAAATAAATTTAATTATGCATAAGTCGAACCAAGACAGACTTCCAGTCTATTCTCAGGAATTTGTTTCCCCTTATCTATCTCCAGGAATGCCCCAGAATAGATCTCTTCACAGAGATTCCCCCCTTGGAAAGGTTTACCAAGAACCTAGAAAAAGGACTTGAATGTGAAAGTCTTAACAACCCTGTACGAGGAGGAATGATCCTCTTAAAATCCTGAAGTAACATCATAGGGATAAGTATCCATCGACAGGTGAGATTCTGTTGGAAGACCCATGGTCATTCACGACCGTTAGATTGACGAAAGAAACAAGGGCATTACATATCTTGCCCCCTTTCCTCTATCTTCGTGGATAGCGAGAAAATCGGGATCGTAGACCCCCAAGGTCCATGAGAACATCTGGACCGTTGATTTTTCCACATCCATGAAGTAGTGGGAAATGCGCAACGTGGGACAAATCTGAGCCATTAGATTTTAGCTAGAAAAACCCGACAGTCGTTGGATCTATTAAGAGATGTATGAGGGTCAAGCCCTCATGAACATGAGGTTGAAAGTCCCGACGAAAGGTGTGGCCATTGGGATATCAGCATTCATGAAATCAGGAGTTACGATGACATGAGGTCGGGGATTTTCATAGTGAAAATCCTGGAATCAATATGAGCCGTCCATCATAAAAGGAAACGTGGACAAGATCGGGAGCCCGTCGACATTTCAGGGATCGAAGGGACAAGTTGCAGGAGTATTTTGGCAGCGGAAACTCCGAAATCACGAGAAGTGATCAGGGCCGTCCATCTTAGGAGGACGTGTGGAAGCAATCGGAGCATGTGGGCCAAGTCCTGAAAGGAAAGTCATCCATCGGGAAATCGGGAATCCCGTGGACAAGAAGTCCATATCCTTTGAAGTTGCGAAGTCCGGAATCCCGACAAAGTGAAAAGCGCCCATTGTAGGGCCAACTGTCCTTATATCGACATATCGGGATTCGGTGGATCACAAATCGTGAGGACAAGTACATTTCGACATTGGAAACCCCAAAATCGCGAGAAGCTATCAGTACCGTCCATCTTAGGAGGACAGGTGGCAGAGATCCAGGAATCTCGTGAACTCAGAGGTTCGCAAGGTAAGAGCCCAAAGGTTGGATGCTCCAAGTCGCGAGTAGCGAAGTGCCGAGAGCCAAGCCGAGAGAACATGTGGCAGGACCACAAGGTGGGGCCCACATGGTTGACAGGTGGACACGCGTTTCTTGGAGAAAGGAGTCAATGCTCTGTTGACTTCTTGCATCTTGGGGATTCGTGGGATAAGAGCCTGAGAGCTCAACCCTTGGACTTGCGAAGTCCCGAGTAGCGAGAACGCGAGAAGGATAATAAATATCATTTCTTGGGGGTTCGTGAAGGAGAGGTGCCAAGGTTTGATGCTACAACTCGCGAAGTGGCGAGTTGCGAGAAGTGCAAAGAGGAAGTCAACTATTGCTTACTTTTGCGTCTCAGGATTTCAGAGAAAAAGGGCACGAGATCTCGACGCTGCAACCTGCGAGGTTGCGAGTAGCGAAAAGAGTCAAAGAGAAGTCCCGAAGGAAATCTGAACCATCGAATCAGGGGAGGCGTACAATCGTTGATCTCCTTTGGAGGGAAACTTGGGAGACTTCATGAATTTCAGGGATTTGAATGGGAAATGAAGGAGTCATGCATCGCGATTTCCCAAATCGCAAAGGGCTGGCAAAGTCTTTGTTGAGGGTCATGGAATGTGGTCACGAGGAGAAGATCCAAACAGGGATCTTGTATTCACTAGCCCTATCGGGGTTCGACGTTTCACTGTGTCGGGGTTTGCAGAGTCAAAAGACTCAACACTCTGGTAGTGCCGAGCCACGAAGAGCGAAAGGACACCATACTTGTTCGGTCTGTGGTCGTAACCCACGATCACAGGGAGGAGAATAGGGAAGAACTAGCCTACGCTAGGCCCCTGTAGGACTTCAGGGATTCTATCCCTTGAGGAAAAGAAAGAATATTATTATACCGTAGTGGGTGTGTGACAAGCTCAAATTCAGACACCAAAATATGTCTACAAGGGACACAGTTACAACTACAGAATTGTCAAACCTCTATCCTCCTGCAACTGCAACATATCGACTGGATATATTTTGGTGTTTGAATTTGAGCTCAAGAATTATCTTGAGCTTGGGTTCTCTTCTATGAGCTGCTGGAAGGCTTCATGCCCAGAGCATTCTCCTTCACCCTTTCTCTTAAGTCTTCCCTCTGCTCTCAATTTAACTCAATTTACCGACTGAAGTTAATGTGGCCCTCACTTCCCTGTACATTTCCCGTCTAGTTCTGTGTTGAACATCTTTCATGTTGTTGAGTTATGGCCATTGACCATCCACATTGAAACCAACATCTACCCCAAACAATGATGGCTATCGGGCTCACCTCTGCTACAATCCAGAGGTGACTTCCGATGCTAACATTTCTAGTGCCATTTTCGGGGATGAATTGAAGATTTTCCCTGGGTAGAATGATAATGAACTTCTGATTATGAAGGTGCATCAGAAATTAGAACCTTTGAAGATTGCAACTTTGCACCTAGTGACTCCACTGAGGCGAATCCATTGTCTCAACTCCACTGTTTCAGTGTGGATGCTTCTGGATACACCTAGTAGCCCTTGGGAGAACACAACAATCAGATCTGGTCTTTGATGGTGAACAAAGGCCAGAAACACTCCTACTTCATATTATTCACTTGACGACTCCATGGTTGAAGAATTGATTGGCGACTCTACTGGTTCAAAATGGAAATAATCCTGGCTCGGAGGTTTGCTCCCTTTAATTTTTATGCTGTTCTTGGTTTTCCCAATGTTGTTCCTACTCCAAATGAATGGAATGATTATTTGCCTATATTTAGAGAGCTTAAAGAAGACAACCCTTCTCATCATCTCAGTGAGTTTCATGAACTCATGCATTAGTGGGAGATACATCACGAGGATGTATTAATGAAGATGTTCATGTTCTCGTTAGCAGGGGATGCTCGTGAGTGGTATCATTCTTTACAGCTTGCTAGCATTTCTTCATTGGGAGAATTTCATGCAGCTTTCAATGCTCATTGTCAGAAATTTTATCCCTTTGAGCTAATTTGTCATAGTTTTTGTGAGGGATACTGTTATCACACTAAGTCGCCTTGGGTCTCTTAGTTTGTTTTGTTAAAAAAAATAAAAATAAAAAATAAAAAACCTTACATTCTTATTTTCTTTTTAAAATAATTTTCTCATCCCTTAAATGTTATTTATGATAAGACCCCTTAGGATGACTAAACCTTTGAGTCATATCTCATGTGGTGATCCACATTTCAATTTTTGGTCCTTAAACCCTTTTAAGCTCATGGTCTATTCTTTATGTCCCCTCTCGTTATTCATCCCTAGGTTGATACCTCCCATGACCAGGCTAATGTGACACACTTCTCTCCTCACTCATGACCTCACATGCATACCTCATCATCCCCACTCACTTGTTCAATCATTTTTTGATTTGGAAAGCGCTGCCCACTCAACAGGCAGTTCCGTAGCACCTGCCACATTTATCATTCATCCACTCCAAGTCATGATTTCCACGACTGATACCATAACCCTTGTTTTCAGTGCCAGAAGTCAGTTGAAATGATTTCAAAAGATCTTGCATTTATGATTCTTGGTAATGGTTTCTAAATTTGAAAAGTTCAGTAGTAATGCAGTGCGTAAGTTTTCCAGTTCAGATCAGAAGATTGCATGTCAACTAAATCCGATGTTGTGAGAGATTTCAGGGCCGAAGTTTCCCTAATCTCATCCTAATATTGCGTTGAGGAGCTCAACAGATGTCGAATTCACAGGTATCCTGTGCAACCTCCTTCACATATTAATTTTCATAGGAGATTTTTGCTCGGGTTTCGGTTTGTTAAGCTTGCAGGGTAGTAAGGGAGCCATATTTACATACCTGTAAACATCATCGCTCGTATCCATAGTCTGATTATTGTTGTTTGTCATAGCCTTTGAAAGTCATAGGCCTGCAATAACCTATCCTCTGTGTATGCATTGTGCTACACAGAGGCCTTGCTCAAACCTCTCTGATTATTATTTTCTTCTTTTCATCTTGTACGAAGAGTCATTTCAGGATTACCTCCTCACAGTCTACACTCTGAAAACCTGTATAAGCCTAAAGGTACATTTCTCATAGCCAAGCTCATTTTCTAAGCACTGTTAATTTGGAAGGCCATCCTTGTGCATTTGAAACTTGAATTGAAGTTTTCTGGTCAATAAAATCCCTTACATCCTCTTAAGAACCCTCTTTTTGAGTCATGGAAACCCCTCAGTTGAAGAAAGCACACAAAGGTGGCAAGATAGTTCTAACAGAACCTGTGGACATGTGCCTTTTTGACATAGAATCCATGACAAGGGAAATGTTTCGAAGAAAAGGATGCCTCTCTTTCTGCCAGAACATGCAGAGAGGCCACCTAGAAATAGAAAAACAATTTGCACTAAATTTTGATGGCAAGAAAACCAGAGTTGGATATTTGGAATTTGAGGTAACTGACGCCTCCATCTTAGCTGCAACAAGGATCCCCATTTCAAGTGAAAATTGGTTCAAGGCCATGGTATCGAGTTCACCCTTCGTTAAAGATCTCTTCAAGCCTGAATACCAAGCCAATGATTTATCTAAGAGTGTGCCAAGGAATCAGTTGATTGACCAGTTTGACATAATGTTGAAAATCATACAAAGATATTTTAGTTGTGAAGGGAGATTTAACACCCTGTATCATTACCACATAATGTTGTTGTTGCATTTTACTGGTAAGGTTAAGATGAATGTTCCATATTACCTGCTGAGAAGTATAGGTAAAATGACAGATAGGGTACAAGACAAATCTAAGGATGTGGACTCTAGTCTTTTCCACTCTAGACTTATCAGGATGCTTGTCTCTGAAGAGTTGGGAAAGAAAGAGATCTCCTGGGAGAATTTTTTGGTTACTTCTCACTTCAAGATGGACCCAACACCTGCCCCCAATCACAGATTGTAGGATCTTCATCACCTACTAGTACCAAAGTAGGGATCAACACGAATAGAAAGGGAAGAGCCCCTATTTCAAAGATCAATAAGCAGGTCAGGGAAGCTGAGGAGGAAGTCCGTCTTTCTCCACATAGATATTTCTCACCACCACCTCCACTAGGGTTAGAAGAAGTTCCATATTCTACCAAGGTGACATCTAAAAAAGGGAAGAAGCTTCTCTTTCCCTCTCCTCCTCCAGCAGTTGAAATCAAGGGTAAAAGATCTTTCACTAGGTCATCAATACCTAAGGGGGATTTCAAAGGACAACCTTTACCAGAAACCCCTATACATAAGAAGAAAGGGAAAGGCATTGAAAAATATGTAGAAGAGAATCAAGAAACCCCTGTATAGAAAATCATGGGTAAAGGTACCAAAAGACCTTTAGAGAGGAAAGATGAAATTCCAATGAAGGATTGTAAAAAAACTATGAAGAATAAATAAAAGGCTACTGTGCAAGAGAAGAAGCATAAAGGAAAAGGTTTTGATAAGGCAGATGAAACATGCAAGGAAACTCTGGTAGAGATGGAAGAAAAGGATGAGAAGAAGCCTCCCGAGATTGCGCATGTTCCCAACCCCCTTGGTGATCATAACTTCAAGAGACTCATAAGACAACTTAAGGAATCAAGAAAGGAAGTGGCCCAATTGAAAAGGGAAACCATATCTGAGAGAGACAATATGACAAAGCTTATAGAGGGCTATAGTGATACTCTTGACTTAGCAAAATTTGTAGCAGGAAGGGTTCAACCCCTTCATAGGCAACTCCATAACCTCTACAGGAAAAACAAGGGTTTCCAGGCTCAGAACAGGAAGCTAAAGGCATAACTGAAGCATTTCCAAGATGAGGCAACCCAAAATAATTTATAGGTGTTGGTTGAGGATGCCATTGAAGATGACAAACCAATAGCTAAGGAGAGCACAACTATACTGAAGAATCTTACCAGGGTTAAGAAGAAGACGCCTACTGAGTTAATTGGAGATACTCTTTCCACCAAAAAGAGTGTGAGGCTAAGTGTTAAAATGACAAAGTAGATGGTAGTGGTAAACCCCATTTTTGAAGAGTTGTTCCTTCTTGGGAAGGTTAACTGATATGCACATACCAATTTTGCCACTTATATAGGCTTCTATGTGTTTAGCTATATCAATTTTGAATTTTTTGCTAAGTGCTAGATTCACTCAGTGGTAAAGGCACCTAAATAAAATGATTTTGTCATCATGGAAGGACACAAACAACTCTGCACATGTTCAGGAGTCAAAGACACTACATTTTTGGCATAACTACCCAAACCCTTATGCATATGCAGCGTAGGTGGTGCTGCGTAATATTTTACAGAATGCAGAATTGGCATATAGGTGCTACCCACAGGCACTGCGTAATATTTTACAGAGAGAAGGTTCACACACAGGCGCTACTCAATATTGCAACAGAGGACAAATGTTGGCGCAGATATGCATCATAGTGGCGCTACCTTCTCTCCTTGTTCCATTTCAGGGGGCACTACACAGAGTTGCTACCTAGGGGAGTAGCTAGCAAACACCAGGGATCTAGGAAGACTAAGCCAACAATTTTGGATAAGTTAATGATGGAATAAATGGAAAAATTAGCAGTTGGCATGCAAATGACAACTATAAGCTCCAAAGGGACACATGGAAAAACAGGAGCTGAGCAACAAAAGAGGATCAAAGCAGTTAGAAGCATGATTGGGTTTAGTCACCAACACTTCCTTGTTNTTCTCAGGAATTTGTTTCCCCTTATCTGTCTCCAGGAATGCCCCAGAATAGATCTCTTCACAGAGATTCCCCCCTTGGAAAGGTTTACCAAGAACCTGGAAAAAGGACTTGAATGTGAAAGTCTTAACAACCCTGTACGAGGAGGAATGATCCTCTTAAAATCCTGAAGTAACATCGTAGGGATAAGTATCCATCGACAGGTGAGATTCCATCGGAAGACCCATGGTCATTCACGACCGTTAGATTGACGAAAGAAACAAGGGCATTACATATCTTGCCCCCTTTCCTCTATCTTCGTGGATAGCGAGGAAATCGGGATCGTAGACCCCCAAGGTCCATGAGAACATGTGGACCGTTGATTTTTCCACATCCATGAAGTAGTGGGAAATGCGCGACATGGGACAGATCTGAGCCATTAGATTTTATCTAGAAAAACCCGACAGTCGTTGGATCTATTAAGAGATGCATGAGGGTTAAGCCCTCATGAACATGAGGTTGAAAGTCTCGACGAGAGGTGTGGCCATTGGGATATCAGCATTCATGAAATCAGGAGTTACGATGACATGAGGTCGGGGATTTTCATAGTGAAAATCCTGGAATCAATATGAGTCGTCCATCATAAAAGGACACGTGGACAAGATCGGGAGCCCGTCGACATTTCGGGGATCGAAGGGACAAGTTGCAGGAGTATTTTGGCAGCGAAAACTCCGAAATCACGAGAAGTGATCAGGGCTGTCCATCTTAGGAGGACGCGTGGCAGCAATCGGAGCATGCGGGCCAAGTCCTGAAAGGAAATTCATCCATCGGGAAATCGGGAATCCCGTGGACAAGAAGTCCATATACTTTGAAGTTGCGAAGTCCGGAATCCCGACAAAGTGAAAAGCGCCCATTGTAGGGTCAGCTGTCCTTATATCGACATATCGGGATTCGGTGGATCACAAATCGTGAGGACGAGTACATTTCGACATTGGAAACCCCAAAATCGCGAGAAGCTATCAGTACCGTCCATCTTAGGAGGACAGGTGGCAGAGATCCAGGAATCTCGTGAACTCGGAGGTTCGCAAGGTAAGAGCCCAAAGGTTGGGTGCTCCAAGTCGCGAGTAGCGAAGTGCCAAGAGCCAAGCCGAGAGAACATGTGGCAGGACCACAATGTGGGGCCCGCATGGTTGACAAGTGGACACGCGTTTCCTGGAGAAAGGAGTCAATGCTCTGTTGACTTCTCGCATCTTGGGGATTCGTGGGATAAGAGCCTGAGAGCTCAACCCTTGGACTTGTGAAGTCCCGAGTAGCGAGAACGCGAGAAGGATAATAAATATCGTTTCTCGGGGGTTCGTGAAGGAGAGGTGCCAAGGTTTGATGCTACAAATCGCGAAGTGGCGAGTTACGAGAAGTGCAAAGAGGAAGTCAACTATTGCTTACTTTTGCGTCTCAGGATTTCGGAGAAAAAGAGCACGAGAGCTCGACGCTGCAACCTGCGAGGTTGCGAGCAGCGAAAAGAGTCAAAGAGAAGTCCTGAAGGAAATCTGAACCGTCGAATCAGGGGAGGCATACAATCGTTGATCTCCTTTGGAGGGAAACTTGGGAGACTTCATGAATTTCAGGGATTTGAATGGGAAATGAAGGAGTCATGCATCGCGATTTCCCAAATCGTGAAGGGCTGGAAAAGTCTTTGTTGAGGGTCATGGAATGTGGTCACGAGGAGAAGATCCAAACAGAGATCTTGTATTCGCTAGCCCTATCGGGGTTTGACGTTTCACTATTTCAGGGTTTGCAGAGTCAAAAGACTCAACACTATGGTAGTGCCGAGCCACGAAGAGCGAAAGGACACCATACTTGTTCGGTCTGTGGTCGTAACCCACGATCACAGGGAGGAGAATGGGGAAGAACTAGCCTGCGCTAGGCCCCTGTAGGACTTCAGGGATTCTGTCCCTTGAGGAAAAGCAAGAATATTATTATACCGTAGTGGGTGTGTGACAAGCTCAAATTCAGACACCAAAATATGTCTACAAGGGACACAGTTACAACTATAGAATTGTCAAACCTCTATCCTCCTGCAACTGCAACATATCGACTGGATATATTTCGGTGTCTGAATTTGAGCTCAAGAATTATCTTGAGCTTGGGTTCTCTTCTATGAGCTGCTGGAAGGCTTCATGCCCAGAGAATTATCCTTCACTCTTTCTCTTAAGTCTTCCCTCTGCTCTCAATTTAACTCAATTTACTGACTGAAGTTAATGTGGCCCTCACTTCCCTGTACATTTCCCGTCTAGTTCTGTGTTGAACATCTTTCATGTTGTTGAGTTACGGCCATCGACCATCCACATTTAAACCAACATCCACCCCAAACAATGATGGCTATCGGGCTCACCTCTGCTACAATCCAGAGGTGACTTCCGATGCTAACATTTCTGGTGCCATTGTCGGGGATCAATTGAAGATTTTCCCTGGGTAGAATGATAATGAACTTCTGATTATGAAGGTGCATCAGAAATTAGAACCTTTGAAGATTGCAACTTTGCACCTAGTGACTCCACTGAGGCGAATCCATTGTCTCAACTCCACTGTTTCAGTGTGGATGCTTCTGGATACACCTAGTAGCCCTTGGGAGAACACAACAATCAGATCTGGTCTTTGATGGTGAACAAAGGCCAGAAACACTCCTACTTCATATTATTCACTTGACGACTCCATGGTTGAAGAATTGATTGGCGACTCTACTGGTTCAAAATGGAAATAATCCTGGCTCGGAGGTTTGCTCCCTTTAATTTTTATGCTGTTCTTGGTTTTCCCAATGTTGTTCCTACTCCAAATGAATGGAATGATTATTTGCCTATATTTAGAGAGCTTAAAGAAGACAACCCTTCTCATCATCTCAGTGAGTTTCATGAACTCATGCATTAGTGGGAGATACATCACGAGGATGTATTAATGAAGATGTTCATGTTCTCGTTAGCAGGGGATGCTCGTGAGTGGTATCATTCTTTACAGCTTGCTAGCATTTCTTCATTGGGAGAATTTCATGCAGCTTTCAATGCTCATTGTCAGAAATTTTATCCCTTTGAGCTAATTTGTCATAGTTTTTGTGAGGGATACTGTTATCACACTAAGTCGCCTTGGGTCTCTTAGTTTGTTTTGTTAAAAAAAATAAAAATAAAAAATAAAAAACCTTACATTCTTATTTTCTTTTTAAAATAATTTTCTCATCCCTTAAATGTTATTTATGATAAGACCCCTTAGGATGACTAAACCTTTGAGTCATATCTCATGTGGTGATCCACATTTCAATTTTTGGTCCTTAAACCCTTTTAAGCTCATGGTCTATTCTTTATGTCCCCTCTCGTTATTCATCCCTAGGTTGATACCTCCCATGACCAGGCTAATGTGACACACTTCTCTCCTCACTCATGACCTCACATGCATACCTCATCATCCCCACTCACTTGTTCAATCATTTTTTGATTTGGAAAGCGCTGCCCACTCAACAGGCAGTTCCGTAGCACCTGCCACATTTATCATTCATCCACTCCAAGTCATGATTTCCACGACTGATACCATAACCCTTGTTTTCAGTGCCAGAAGTCAGTTGAAATGATTTCAAAAGATCTTGCATTTATGATTCTTGGTAATGGTTTCTAAATTTGAAAAGTTCAGTAGTAATGCAGTGCGTAAGTTTTCCAGTTCAGATCAGAAGATTGCATGTCAACTAAATCCGATGTTGTGAGAGATTTCAGGGCCGAAGTTTCCCTAATCTCATCCTAATATTGCGTTGAGGAGCTCAACAGATGTCGAATTCACAGGTATCCTGTGCAACCTCCTTCACATATTAATTTTCATAGGAGATTTTTGCTCGGGTTTCGGTTTGTTAAGCTTGCAGGGTAGTAAGGGAGCCATATTTACATACCTGTAAACATCATCGCTCGTATCCATAGTCTGATTATTGTTGTTTGTCATAGCCTTTGAAAGTCATAGGCCTGCAATAACCTATCCTCTGTGTATGCATTGTGCTACACAGAGGCCTTGCTCAAACCTCTCTGATTATTATTTTCTTCTTTTCATCTTGTACGAAGAGTCATTTCAGGATTACCTCCTCACAGTCTACACTCTGAAAACCTGTATAAGCCTAAAGGTACATTTCTCATAGCCAAGCTCATTTTCTAAGCACTGTTAATTTGGAAGGCCATCCTTGTGCATTTGAAACTTGAATTGAAGTTTTCTGGTCAATAAAATCCCTTACATCCTCTTAAGAACCCTCTTTTTGAGTCATGGAAACCCCTCAGTTGAAGAAAGCACACAAAGGTGGCAAGATAGTTCTAACAGAACCTGTGGACATGTGCCTTTTTGACATAGAATCCATGACAAGGGAAATGTTTCGAAGAAAAGGATGCCTCTCTTTCTGCCAGAACATGCAGAGAGGCCACCTAGAAATAGAAAAACAATTTGCACTAAATTTTGATGGCAAGAAAACCAGAGTTGGATATTTGGAATTTGAGGTAACTGACGCCTCCATCTTAGCTGCAACAAGGATCCCCATTTCAAGTGAAAATTGGTTCAAGGCCATGGTATCGAGTTCACCCTTCGTTAAAGATCTCTTCAAGCCTGAATACCAAGCCAATGATTTATCTAAGAGTGTGCCAAGGAATCAGTTGATTGACCAGTTTGACATAATGTTGAAAATCATACAAAGATATTTTAGTTGTGAAGGGAGATTTAACACCCTGTATCATTACCACATAATGTTGTTGTTGCATTTTACTGGTAAGGTTAAGATGAATGTTCCATATTACCTGCTGAGAAGTATAGGTAAAATGACAGATAGGGTACAAGACAAATCTAAGGATGTGGACTCTAGTCTTTTCCACTCTAGACTTATCAGGATGCTTGTCTCTGAAGAGTTGGGAAAGAAAGAGATCTCCTGGGAGAATTTTTTGGTTACTTCTCACTTCAAGATGGACCCAACACCTGCCCCCAATCACAGATTGTAGGATCTTCATCACCTACTAGTACCAAAGTAGGGATCAACACGAATAGAAAGGGAAGAGCCCCTATTTCAAAGATCAATAAGCAGGTCAGGGAAGCTGAGGAGGAAGTCCGTCTTTCTCCACATAGATATTTCTCACCACCACCTCCACTAGGGTTAGAAGAAGTTCCATATTCTACCAAGGTGACATCTAAAAAAGGGAAGAAGCTTCTCTTTCCCTCTCCTCCTCCAGCAGTTGAAATCAAGGGTAAAAGATCTTTCACTAGGTCATCAATACCTAAGGGGGATTTCAAAGGACAACCTTTACCAGAAACCCCTATACATAAGAAGAAAGGGAAAGGCATTGAAAAATATGTAGAAGAGAATCAAGAAACCCCTGTATAGAAAATCATGGGTAAAGGTACCAAAAGACCTTTAGAGAGGAAAGATGAAATTCCAATGAAGGATTGTAAAAAAACTATGAAGAATAAATAAAAGGCTACTGTGCAAGAGAAGAAGCATAAAGGAAAAGGTTTTGATAAGGCAGATGAAACATGCAAGGAAACTCTGGTAGAGATGGAAGAAAAGGATGAGAAGAAGCCTCCCGAGATTGCGCATGTTCCCAACCCCCTTGGTGATCATAACTTCAAGAGACTCATAAGACAACTTAAGGAATCAAGAAAGGAAGTGGCCCAATTGAAAAGGGAAACCATATCTGAGAGAGACAATATGACAAAGCTTATAGAGGGCTATAGTGATACTCTTGACTTAGCAAAATTTGTAGCAGGAAGGGTTCAACCCCTTCATAGGCAACTCCATAACCTCTACAGGAAAAACAAGGGTTTCCAGGCTCAGAACAGGAAGCTAAAGGCATAACTGAAGCATTTCCAAGATGAGGCAACCCAAAATAATTTATAGGTGTTGGTTGAGGATGCCATTGAAGATGACAAACCAATAGCTAAGGAGAGCACAACTATACTGAAGAATCTTACCAGGGTTAAGAAGAAGACGCCTACTGAGTTAATTGGAGATACTCTTTCCACCAAAAAGAGTGTGAGGCTAAGTGTTAAAATGACAAAGTAGATGGTAGTGGTAAACCCCATTTTTGAAGAGTTGTTCCTTCTTGGGAAGGTTAACTGATATGCACATACCAATTTTGCCACTTATATAGGCTTCTATGTGTTTAGCTATATCAATTTTGAATTTTTTGCTAAGTGCTAGATTCACTCAGTGGTAAAGGCACCTAAATAAAATGATTTTGTCATCATGGAAGGACACAAACAACTCTGCACATGTTCAGGAGTCAAAGACACTACATTTTTGGCATAACTACCCAAACCCTTATGCATATGCAGCGTAGGTGGTGCTGCGTAATATTTTACAGAATGCAGAATTGGCATATAGGTGCTACCCACAGGCACTGCGTAATATTTTACAGAGAGAAGGTTCACACACAGGCGCTACTCAATATTGCAACAGAGGACAAATGTTGGCGCAGATATGCATCATAGTGGCGCTACCTTCTCTCCTTGTTCCATTTCAGGGGGCACTACACAGAGTTGCTACCTAGGGGAGTAGCTAGCAAACACCAGGGATCTAGGAAGACTAAGCCAACAATTTTGGATAAGTTAATGATGGAATAAATGGAAAAATTAGCAGTTGGCATGCAAATGACAACTATAAGCTCCAAAGGGACACATGGAAAAACAGGAGCTGAGCAACAAAAGAGGATCAAAGCAGTTAGAAGCATGATTGGGTTTAGTCACCAACACTTCCTTGTT
>JZKD02S0996133.1:0-13555 GCA_000966675.3 Picea glauca
CTTCTAAAATCTCTTAAACCACTTTGACTACTTTGACCTTTTGGGGCTTCTAGATGACATATGAGGGTCCTCCAACTTCGTAAGGCCATAACTTTCAAACCGTGAGGAGTTATGTAACGTTCCACATACCACCAGAAATGGAATGACGTGTACTATCCATATAGAATATTATTACCTAAAAATATATCAAAACTTGTACCATTATCCATCGAACAAACTTGGGTCCATTACCCAAACCTGGGTTCTCCAACTTCTTATGACCATAACTCTCTAACCGTGAGGAGTTATGTGACATTCCACATACCAATGGAAATATCATGACAAGAAATATCCATATAGGATATTTTCACTAACAAATCCATTGAAATTCATCTCATTATTCCACAAATAAGCATGGGTTCTATAACCATACTTCTAGAATAACTCAATCCGCAATGTGTCTTCCCATGAGGGCTTTCACCATAAGGGGACCACTTTGGAGTTCATCCTTTGTGCTATCGAGATTTATTCAAGGGTTGAAATCAATGACAACAAACCTTAATCAAAAATTGGTGGAGATGCGGGGTATGCATTCAAATAATATAATCATGTGATTTTATAAAATAAATCTGGCTAAGGAAATTCTTACCTAAATTCCCTTCAGCAATTATGTAATAAGAGTAATAAAAACGCATACTTGCATGACTTTCATTAATAAATTTGATGTTACCTGTATGGTTGATGGCAGTAGAATCTTTCATGCTTCTTTTATCAAACCTATAACCAACCTTCAACTTTTTGTTGTTTCCTTCCATACGTAGCAACATTATCAACAACACTTGCAACATGAAAGAATTTTTTTTATGCTTATGGTTGTTCAAACAACCCTAATTCAACTACTACTACCACAATTTCAGCAATTTCTTTCTCCCTGTATCATATTTCTTGTTGTTCTCGGATTTTTTGCTTCATTATAGATTCTGAAATATTCTTGTTCTCCCATTATAATCATTGTACATGATTAGTTCTGACATGAGCACTTTCTAGCCAAACCACTCTTGGCTGATTCTGCATTTATAGTCCCAAACTAAGCTGATATTAACCTTCAACTTTCATTAATTTCCTGGATCCAATTATCCCAACTTGTACTTGGATGAATTAAATTCCAAACCAAGTTGTTTTATAGACTCTGGATTCTTCAACATCCAATTACTCTTGAGGACTGAACTTCTTCAGCCCTTTTCCTGACTAAATACTTTAGTACTTGAGGTTTTCTTGTACTCTTCTCTTCCCTTTTCCAACTAGCCTCAAACTTGACTTGCCTAGGCAATATCTAGCATACTGTAAGGATGCACATATGCCCCCTTTTTCAGTTGCATAGAATTAAATGAAATTCATTCTTTTACCTTACCATCATATATTCAAGTGATACCTCCAACCTCTTGGGTGGTCACTCATGGCTTTATGTCACTTAAGATGGATTCTTGTCAGGCACCATCTCCTATGCATTCAAAACCATGCTTAGAATCATTTTCTTCTTCCTGGTTCCTTATTGATTTCTCTTTAGAAGTCACTTCATTTTTAAATTATTCTTGACTTGATATCTTCATGCTCTTATGGAAATACCTTCACACCTTTGGAGTGCATCAACAATCCTCTACTATTCTAGATTTCCTTCCTAGAGTGTTGGCATGCATTCCTATTAGCTTGATATCTATCTCATGATTTCGTCTTCCATTATATTAGGATGTTCATGGACTTGACTCCATCCAGGAGTATTTCCTTGTCTACTTTTCATACTTGCCACCACATATTATGTTGATATTAATTTTCAGCATTCCCCTATTACTTGGATCCCTCTTATCCAATTCTTTCATGACCCAATTATATTTATAGTCATGTTCTCTGAGTAACCTTGGATAGTTAACACCAACTTCTTTCTTGAAACAATTTGGTTTAGCCTTTCTATGATTGATCATATCAGCACTCGTATTATCTTGATGAATTATTATTTTCTCCTGACTTGACCCATCTGATTTTTCAACTTGACTAGAAAAATCAACTTTTGTCATGCCATATTTGATGACCTTCATGCCATGCTTCCACTACACACTTTGATAGTAATAATGGAGGTGTTATCTCCAATCTGTAGGGATGATCCTTGGAGATGTCACGCCTTATCTCCAAACTCTTTCATATTCCATAAAACCTTCCTTCATTATTCCCATTCTTTGCATCTCCATACGAAATTATGGTTCATGCATTATCATGTATCACAGATGGATTTCTCCACCTAGCATTCACATTTAATGTGCAAATATTTTCACCTGGATTGTCTTCCCCAAACAAGAATTTCATTCGAGATTTCCATGCTGCTTATTGAACCCAACATCTGATCCAATGACTTCTAAAAAATATCAGATGTAGAATAAAGAATTTTCCTTGTCCTTCTTCCTTCTTTCTTCTATTTGAAGACATCTCTAGCACTTTTTCTATTTTAATGTAACCATTACATCTGGAATCCTCTTTTCGAGACATTTCCAATGANGGGGGGAGTATTGGAGTTGACACTTAGTTAGGATCCAACCTTAACTTAATAATTTTAACAATCCTTAATCCACTTTAACCATTGGGGCATCAACTTGGCATTTACATTTTATGTTTTATATTTAATCTTGCAAGCTCTCAGTTCACATTTATTTTTTATGCAAGCATTTCAATGTTGTGGATGAATAACTAAGTGATTTTTTAGTTGCGCCCTTGGCCCTTCGAGGATTCCTTTAAGCATTTCATTTTATGTTTAGTAGTGTGTTGGCATTTTGGTTTGGTCCTCAAAGAAGTTGCACATCCTTTGGAGGCCCTTCATTGTTGGGCTTTGTGTGATTTGTGTTGCCATTGAAAGAAGTCACAATAGAGTTGTGCATCCATTGGAGACACTTTATTGTTGAGCATGCTAGGCTTGATGTGTTGATGAATGCTTCCCATTTGTATATCTTCATTTCCTGCACAATCAAGCAACTTAATTAGAATTTGTATCTTTGTACCTATTGTATCTTGTGTTTAGTGTAACTCTTAGAAGTTCTTGTTGTAATTTTGTATCTAATTGTTATATTTGTATCTAATCTTGTTGTAAAGTAATTTGTAATCTTTGTAGTCTTGTGTAATCAATCTCTCTAAAACTCTAGTTGACCCCTTACCCAATCTTAGGCACTAGTCTAGTTGTCCTAGGAAAAGGCTTGCTTTTCATCTTGAATTGTTGCACATTGCATTGTTTCCTTTGCATATAGGCTAGATATTTCCCCCCAGCCTCTAAACTAATCAAAACCAACTCCTAGAATTAACATCTAATCTCACATAGTGACTAGGGTCAACCCCCCTTGGCTTCCTTAGGAGTAAGCCTAGATGGAAAAGGTTCAAGTCAAAGTGACAGTGTGGGATTTGAACCTAGGCATTGTGTCTCCAAGGACACACAAAGTGAGCAAGACTTAGCTCATGTTTTCAAGTGTGTATAAGGACAACAACATGGTGAACTTCGTGAAGTGGGGTGGATCAACAGTCCATGACTTCCTTAACAACCGAAGGTTGGGATTTATTACAGAACTCTAGGCTTTGAAAGTTTTGGGTTGTTCATACTCTCCAACCTTCCGGAGTGCCCAATCTCCAGACTGTGGTATCAGTTTCCACGTACCTTATCCCGATCAAATGTTGAGATTAACTTCGGCCTCTAGGATTTCTCAACTCAACACAACTGCAATATAATTCCTCTGGAGTACCAAGTCTCCAGACCTTGGGATCAGGCGCCATGCGTCTATTGGGGCCCACGGTCTCCGTGCTTCAAATAATAAATATTGAAAATGTCACATCAACTTTAGTACTTTTCAAATTGTGGGGACATGGATTGGCGGTTTTGGAGTAACTCGCCAATCGTTCCACAATTATCCCCACGCCAACACATATCCCTTCTGGGAAATCATGGTTTGGATTTCGAGATCGCCCTGTAGAATTATCTACCACGCAACTTCGATCTCTGCAATGCTTACCAGCCATCAATCTTGATAGATCATTATCAAAGTTAATGCAGCCTTGATCTAGCTAACTTCTTCGCCAAGTCTAACTACCTTGTGCCACCACCCGAAGCACCACGTGGCAGGACAGATGACGTCGACACGCGGCCCAATCAGGCGGGTGGCATATGTCAAGTCCTAATTTCATTTCTTTCTTACAAATTTTCTTAACTCACTGACACGGGGCACATGTCCCATGTGTCCACATCATCCCTAGTGATGTCAGAAGGCCACGTCACTTTGGGATTTCGGGCTTCGGGAGATTTCACCTTAGCATACCTCATTTCTCTTGAACACCAAACTCCCTAACTTTATTAACTTCCTCTCTTGGATTAACCCTACAGTTATGATATGTCCTTGATCAAATCCAATAGTAAACACCCCCCTCCCCCCACGGATCTATGATGTAGATTCTTTTTGGGACTTCGAAACTTCGGGCTTCAACCCTTTCTGCTCTATCACACATAAACTTAGTTGAAGTTGTGAAGTCTAAAGTACTCAAGGGTTAATCCTCATGCACCTTTCTCTAGATCTGATGGTTGTGAAGGATCCTCCCTCTCCTGAATAGATCCCACGACCCAACTTCAAACCTTGTGGTTCCAAACCCACGATTACTACAATCTATTTTCTCTGCAATCGTTCTTGAACCGTTATACCTTCTCAGCTTCCAAACACGGCCAAGGTGTCCTCTTGGCACTCTAAAATGCTCTGAAATTTGATTTTTTTTCCTTTTCAACAACAATTTGCTCTGATCTTTTGATTCCATAACCACTTATACAGCCTAATTCAGGCTCGATGTCAAACATTGGGCTCTGAACTTCAATTTTGTCCATTTCGACAACAATTTACTTTTGAAACCTTCTCTTCAAATTCCACTTTTCTAGCCCATCCAAGCTCAGTGTTGAAACCATGGCTTTGATACCATTTTGTAACGTCCTCAACCACCAACAGGTCGGGCAACGTCACTGCAGGATGTCTCTCTTAGCTCTGATACCATTTTGTAATGTCCCCGACCACCAACCCCTAACAACTGAATCCTTTAATTCTTTGCTTTGATACCATTTTGTAACATCCCCAGCCACCAACAGGTCGGGAAAGGTCACTACAAGACGTCTCTCTTAGATATGATACCTTTTTGTAACGTCCCCAACCACCAATAGTCGAGCCATGCTACTCATAGAAACAACAATTATCATATGAATATAAATAGACAACATATTATGTTCATACATAAATTAATGCAGAAATAACAATAAGCCTACACATACAGAATATGCAGGCATTACTCATCAATTATAACACATGTACATATACACAACATGTAAATGAACATAAAAGTGGTATTTATCTTCTATTAGATGACCATCAACTGCGTGCAGACCTTCCAAGAACCTTCCAGCCTTAGACCACATTGCTCATCACTCTCAACAATGGGTCACCCCCGAGCTGGAACTAAGCTCCACCCAAGGAAAATGAATCCTAGACTAGGATGAGGTTACAAAAAACTACATAGTGCAACTGGAAGATTCTCTCCAACAACCTACTTACACCCACTACTCACAGACTCCCATTCCCCACATGCTTGTTCCACCCCAAGAATATTCACCTTCATTGTTCCACAATCCATCGGCTGCTCCACTTCCCTTTCAGGGTCTCGGCAACAGGTCAGATCAGGAATTCTTAGAGCTCTGTAACTGGTGCTAGACTCTCTCTCTAGGAGAAAATCACTTCACAGAAACTCTCTCACCCAGAGAGAGTTGCTCACAGGCTTGAAAACCTACCTCTTCAACCACGGGCCTGACAACCCGCTTCTTCAACCAAATTCAACTCAATTCCAGCAAGTGAGGACAATATCAAGGCTCAATATAGCTTAGGGGATGGCAACAACCACAATTCGATAAGGCACAAAACATCTCTATCAAGTACATATACGATGTGCTTCACAGGAAAACACAGGTCAGCTTCACGGGTTACTGGTTTTAGAGGTGCGTGAAAGATGCAAGGGTCGAGGATGGAGGCCAAATGAGTTAGGAAAAGGATGGAAAAATGGAGAGCAATGTTGAAATAATGTAACAGAAAAGAGTATTCTTATTATTATTGATATATTATTCATAGGATCAATCCCCATTGTGGATTGATCATGTCAGTTATTGTAATAGGACCAAATCCCCTTTTGCGGATTGGTCCAAAGACAATTGTAATAGGCAAATTAAGAAGTCGGCCCCAACAGATATTAAAGAAGTCCAAAAATATAATAAAGGTGGGTTTACCCACCCAGTTTGAGAAGTCGGCCCTACCAGTGAAGAGACACTTCACATGTTCCAGACTTGTATAAATAAAGGAGGCTAGCGCCTCACTTAGACACAACTCACTTGCTCATTTTTTAGAGACAAGTTTAGATCTGTTGTGGGAGAAGAAGGAGAGAGAGACTAGTGCATATCTAGGAGAGGACCTTATGTATTTGTTTAAGAGATCTCTTGGCATTGTATTGGCTATCTATATTAAGGAATTTTCTCTTTGTTTTCTTCCCCTAGAGGGTTTCCCAAGATAAATGTTGTGTCTCTTGTGATTGTGTATTTCTCGGTGATCTTGGATTATGCTATTGTTATCTAATGAAATGCAAACATCTGTAATAATGGCTTAAACATTAACATGGTATCAGAGCCAAGTTGAAGGAAGCATCTTTCACAAGTGAAAAGCGTCACCGTTACTGTACATGAAAATTAGAGTTTTTTGATGGTGAAGCTTTTCAGCCCCGAAACCATCTAGAAAAGTGCTCCCTCCCCTAAGGATCAATTTGGCACTCTCAACGCACCTTTTCAGTGGATAGATCTCTCGAAAAGTGAAACCCTGGTTTCACAAAGTACCAGATGATCTAAAAATGAAGAAGACTTGAAAACTTGGAAATGTTTGCAAGTAAAGTTTATGTGTTAAAAGAAAATGGATCAACTTTGCAACACATCATTAATAGGATTTACTCATTTAAGACACAAATAAACAGCAGCATAATCAATGAACATAAGCACATAACACAACAAATGATAAAGGAGTTCACCCCTCTCTTGGGCTACATCTCCTGGTCCAGCTTCCAATGGATCATTATTATTAATTTCTCAAAGTGATCAAAAACATCCTTTACAATGCTCAAATTGACCAACAGACTGCTCCAATGGCTTCAGAGCGTCCAAAAACCCCTAGCTGGGCTTTTTCGGCACCTCGTTTGGCCAAAAAACGAAGAAGTTAGGCTTCCTGGAAGTCCCCCCTTCAAGCTTGATGTCTCTACATCTACAAATTGCACCCCTTGTTCATGCAACCTAGCACACACGCTATTTAAAGCGTAAAAACCCGGCACCGAACGCAACCGCGCCAATGGTGCAAACTGTAGGACAGTTATGGGTGCGCCAGCCCCTAACCACCAAGCTCTTGGGCACATGGGTCCATGGGACCTCGCGCAAATATAAAAGGGCTAACTATTTCCAAATCCAATCCAACTCCCGCGCTAAGGTTGAACTCATATGAGCGCACATAAGAACCGTGGCTTTAACCGTTTGACAAACAAATGCGTGCCAACCATTACATTGGGGTCATATGGTATATACGGTGTGTGACCGGAGGCTGGGCTCCGTTTGTAATGCAAACTCTCGTGCACATGATAGGCCAATGGTCATATATGTAAAGTGATACAACCACGGGCCGAGGCTAAGCCCCAGCCTGACCCCCGTGCCAAACTTAAAACAATTCAAATTCAAATGAATATTAACCCACTTACATAGCAAGGAACAAACGCGTGGTATGTTGGTCGGGCGGACTTTGTTAAGGCTTTACATGGTGGGAGGAGGTTCATGGTTTGAACCCCACGGAGTCCATAATGTTTTAAACTAACAACCAATACAATGGTGCCACATGGCAGCCCATGACTGGGCCACGTGGCACCACACCATTTGTTAAATAAATGCCACGTGTCGCATTGCAATTCGACCCCATCTGCCAATAGATGATTTCCACGTCACCAGCTGCCCTGTCAGTGTACATCATGCCACTTCACTTGTACGGTCTCTACCACATCATCCTGTACGGACTACACAGTCAGCATCCTTTTTTTACCTGTTGAACGATTCGAACAGATCGCGATATCTCTCGCTCCCGACGTCCTTTTGAACCCAAACGAGTTGCGTTGGGTTTGCAACGATGAGGCCTATGCTCTCGTTCGATTTGAAGTGATTTTGAGCACTTTGAATTTTTGAGCAAAATTTGATCCCCTGATCACCAGAAAACCAGAGTACCAAAAGTACCAGAAAACCAGAAGCACGGGTCTAGAAATCTGCATATCAAGTTTGAGGGGGTAAAAGTTGGATTTTCAAAATTCTGACTACACCAGCATACTCGCCTCAGCTTAGCACATCTATCCCCTGAATCATAATTTCAAAATTCAAAGTTTGAAAAATTAGGGTTTCCTCATAAAACCCTAAGTTCCAGTCGCAGTTGTAGTCTCAGAACCAGTTGCAGTTACGGCCATATTACCAGTGGAAGTCACCCTTGAAGTTTTAAGGAGTTGGTAATGATTATTGTTGCTGCCAAATGGTGCCACCACCTGCAAATGCTATCAGAGGTATGTACTCACATATGTTTAATGGTTAAACCCTAAAGAGTATTTGCAGAAGAAGGGATCTCTTGCCATAGATCTAGAAGGATCTCAAGATCCAACACATTCAGAGGAAGGATGCAACCTAGGTGTGATTATTTTGATATGCATCTATTTGTCATGACATTATCTTGATCAGTATTGCATGTTGAAGCTATGATCAAATTATTAGAAGGATTAAAAGTTGATCATAGAGCTTATCCTCTAACCTAACCTTCTATCAAGATAGTGTATTGTCTTAGTACAACAGACAGGTTGAAGAAAGCACTCAAGTGAAGGAGACCGGGAAGAAAAGAAAGCACTCATTCTTGAGGACAAGGCTCCGGGTTTGATTAATCAAGATTAATAAGATTCAAAGGTACACATGAAAAGTTGATGACTATAGTTGAGACAGTAGTAATCGTAAAGTATTATACTTGATAGCATGTGAGAATATAAAGGTAAATGCTTTGCCTGATACAACTAACACCTCCTCTAGGAGAAACCTCCTGTGTTAGTTCTAGGTTTCCATGTAAGAATGCTAGGTCACAACACCATGAGAGTGTTGACCTCATTTCGCATTGCATTCCTTACCTTTAATCTTTGCTTTAGATCAATTATAAGTGATAGCTCTAAAGGAGCTATTGTGATGATTGTTCGTGATATTGCTTTATATTATCAGAAGGATATTATTCTTTCTTGTTGTTTTGTTGACCTTGCTCCAGGTCACATGAGGAAGTTATAGCAAAGGTTGCAGAAAGAAATGTGCTAAAGGAGAGACCATAAATGAAGCAATCATCATTGGAAAACAAGAAGGTGGCTCGCATAAGCTAAAGGGTCACTCAGAAGCTGCCATGACCCACGCCATTGAAGAATCCATGTGAAATTTGGCATAGAATATTAGCTCACATCAACTACAAGGTGATACCATACATATGCAAAGCGGTCACAAGTTTACCAGAACTCAAAGGTGACCATGAAGGCGTATGCAATGGATGTGCACAAGGGAAGAACATCAAGAACCTATTTTCGAAGAAAGACTGCAAGGCAGAAGAAGTCCTAGAGCTCATTCATTTAGATATGTGTGGCCCAATGCCATCGTCCTCCATTAGTGGGTATGTATACTATGTATCATTCATTAATGATTATGCTCGTAAGACCTGAATATATTTGAAGTGTTCAGCAAGTTCAAGGAATTCAAAGCCTTGATAGAGAACCTTTCTGAAAACAATATTAAGATACTTAGGTCAGATAATGGAGGAGAATATACCTCAAAAGAGTTTGTGAACTTCTGCAAAGATGTTGGGATCTAGAGGGAACTCACTACTTCCTATAATCCCCAACAAAACGATGTAGTTGAACGGAAGAACAGAACCATGCTGGAAATTGTGAAGATCAAGATCTTCCTATGTGCTTATGGGCAGAAGCAGCAATGGCAGTTGTTTATCTGTAGAATCGATTGTCCCATAATGAATTTGGGCTCAAGACACCAGAAGAGATGTTCACAGGAAAGAAGCCAGAGGTAAGCCATCTCAAAATATTTGGATGTCCAGTGTTTATTCATATACCTAAAGAAAAGAGAAACAAGCTTGACTCTTCAGGAAAGAAGGGAATATTTGTGGGATACTGTGAGGTCTCCAAGGCCTTCAGAATCTATATACCAGGTCAACATCACATTGATATCATCAGGGATGTGACCTTTGATGAAGATGCAGCACTCAAGAAATCTAAACTATGCCAGCTTGAAGAGGTATATGAAGAGGAACCTGTAATCCCCAATACTGCAATGAGGGAGGTTCCCAAAGCTGCAGAACCAATGAGGGAAGTCGTAACTTCCCCTGATGAGGAAATTCTAGAAGACCATGATATAGTAGAAGTGCAAGAACCTCCTCAAATGACGATCCTCCATAAAATAAAGCTAGCTTGGGCTAGAGATCTTATTCAAGATGGAGAGAAGTATGGTGTTCCCCAAGGAACTACAAGATAGGTGAAAAGACCAAAGCCATTCTCTAGTTATACGGCTTTGATGTGTGATCTCCTAGAAGAGGAGCCTACCTGCTTTGAAGAATCCATTCAGAGAAAAGATTGGGCAGATGCCATGACAGAGGAATTCCAATCCATAATGAAGAACGAAGTATGGGAAATAGTTCCCAGACCGAAGAAAAAACATGGGGTATCCTCCAGATGGCTCTTCAAAATAAAAGATGTTGTTGATGGAAGTATTGAGAAGTATAAAGCAAGACTTTTCACTCGTGGATTTTCCCAGAAGGAAGGCATTGACTATGAAGAGACATTTTCTCATGTGTCCAGATACACTTCGATCAGAACCACCATAGCTCTTGCAGCTAAGATGAAGTGGAAGCTGCACTAGATATACGTGAAGACAGCTTTCCTAAATGGTGTCATCAAAGAGGAAGTGTATATAGAGCAACCTCAAGGATTTGAGGCTAAAGATAGGAAGTCTCATGTCTGCAGATTGAAGAAATCCTTATACGGATTGAAGCAAGCTCCTAGAGCTTGGTATGGCCGTATAAACAATTTCTTGATGAGCTTAGGCTTTACCAAGAGTGAAGCAGACTCTAATCTCTACTTCAAAATCATGAACAATGAGCCAGTAATCTTACTGCTATATGTGGATGACTTATTCTTAACTGGAGAAGAAAATCTCATCACTGAATGTAAAAAGAGACTTGCCTCGGAATTTGAAATGAAAGACCTTGGCCTAATGCATTATTTCTTAGGTCTTGAGGTATGGCAGAGTCTTGAGAGGATCTTCCTTAACCAAGGGAAGTACATAGTCAAAATCTTGAAGAGATTCTACATGTTGGAATGCAAGCCCATAAATACACCCATGGAAGCGAAGTTGAATCTGTTGGTCGATACTTTGTCAGAATTGATTGATGCCACACTGTACAAACAGATTATTGGATCGTTGATGTACCTGACGAACATGAGACTAGACATTTGTTTTTTTGTGAACACATTGAGTCAGTTTCTTATAGAACCCAAACGTGTTCACCTAGTGGCTACAAAACATGTGATGAGGTACCTTAAAGGTACAATAGATTATGGTCTCAGCTATGATGGAGATCATGATTTCACATTGAGTGGATATATTAATGCAGATTGGGCAGGAAGTGTTTCTGACAAGAAAAGAACTTCAGGATGTTGTTTCAGTTTGGGATCAGCTATGATCTTGTGGTAAAGTAGGAAGCAATCTAGTGTTTCTCTCAGCACAGCGGAAGCAGAATACATTGTTGCATGTTCTGCCAGCTGCGAATCTATATCGCTTCAAAAGTTGTTGACTGACCTATTTGAATTAGAGATGAGAGCAACCTTGTTTCTATGTGACAACCAGAGTTGCATAAAGATGACAGAGAATCTTGTATTCCATGACAGGTTGAAGCACATAGAGATTCGTTATCATTACATCCATGACATGGTACAGAGACTAGCCTTAAAGCTCGAGTACATTAGCGTGGATGAATAGGTTGCTGACATGTTGACCAAACCCTTATCTCGTGTGAAGTTTGAGTACTTCTGAGATAAGCTTGGCATAGTCCAAAAGGACCTTCCTCAAAAGGGGGAGTAGTTGATGTGATGAGATATTCTCTGCTTCCGACCTTATGGTTGTGATGTAAAGTAGGACGTGTACCTTGCTTCTGACCCAGTTGTCAGACGTAAAGCAAGCTGAGATGTGTTCCTTGCTTCTGACCTAGTTTTCAGACATAAAGAAAGATAATGTTCTTTGCTTCTGACCTTGTTGTCAGACGTAAAGCAAGATGTGATGTTCCTTGCTTCTGACCTAGTTGTCAAATGTAAAGCAAGATGTGGTGTTCCTTGCTTCTGACCTAGTTGTTAGACATAAAGCAAGATGAGATGTTCCTTGCTTCTGACCTAGTTGTCAAATGTAAATCAAGATGAGATGTGCTCCTTACTTTTGATCGAGTTGTCAGACGTAAATCAAGATGAGATGTGTTCCTTGCTTCTGATGGAGTTGTCAGACGTAAAGAAATATGAGATGTGTTCCTTGCTTCTGATCGAGTTGTCAGATGTAAAGCAAGATGAGATGTGTTCTTTGTTTCTGACCGAGTTGTCAGACGTAAAGAAAGATGAGATGTGTTCCTTGCTTCTGACCGAGTTGTCAGACATAAAGCAAAATGAGATGTTCCTTGCTTTTGACCTAGTTGTCAGACGTAAAGAAAGATGAGATGTTCCTTGCTTCCGACCTGATGGTTGCAATGTAAAGCAAGATGATGTGTGCCTAGTACTATGCTTCTAGCTGTATAGCTGCGACGTAAAGCAAGTCTAGTTCCCTGCTTCCAGCCTGATGGTTGTGATGTAAAGAAGGATGTGTACCTTTTTTTCAACCTGATGGTTGTGACGTAAAGCAAGATGATATGATGAGACTAGCATTGAGCTTCTGGCTGGACAGATGTGACGTAAAATCAATCTAGTATCCTGCTTCCGACCAGATGGTTGTGACATAAAGCAGGACGAGTATCTTGCTTCCAGCTTGAGTGTTATGACGTAAAGCAAGACAATGAGATGAGACTAGTACTGTGCTTCCAGCTTGATAGTTGTGACATAAAGCCAGTCTCGTATCTTACTTCCATCTTGAGTGTTGTGACGTAAAGCAAGACATTGAGATGAGACAAGTACTGAGCTTCCAGCTTAACAGCTGTGACGTAAAGCCAATCTTGTATTATGATGAGCCAGCCTTGTGTTGTGATGATGATGATGTATCATTTTTTATACTAATACATATTGATGCATATGATGATGGCATTCCTTTGAGAATGACGATGTTGTCGATGAAGAAAACTTCCGATGATTTATAGATACGCCAGTCAGTGTTCCAATATGATATTGATGATGTTGTCCTCTCACC
>JZKD02S0996155.1:66061-94584 GCA_000966675.3 Picea glauca
AAAGGGGATTTGGTCCTTTATAATAACCGACATGATCAATTCGCAATGGGGATTGATCCAATGAATAATATATCAAATAATAATAAGAATACACTTTGCAGTTACATTATTTTAATAGGTGTGACCCATGGCGTGACCCTTTTGCACAATGCGACCCACGGTGCGACCTATGGCACGACCCTTCTATCAAACTTTCAAAGTTTTGAATTTTTTCCCGTTTTGGTCAAAATTCGCTTTGGCAAGAGGATTTTTGGGTCAAGGTGGCGACATATATTTGAAGATAATATCATCCCCCATCAAATTCGGATTTGAGTTGGATATCTTCAACAAACTAAAGATAGGTGAAGAGGTTATGAGATCCATATATTTTGGATCTATATGAGCATGCAATCTCTATATAAAGAGGACCAAAGGGAGGAGCTAGAGAGAGGATTGGGAGGACTTGGAGAGACGCCTTTGTAAAAGACTTTTGAATGCATATTGGAATATAAGCTTCTTTCGTTGTAGATGTTCAGACCTTCATCTTCTTTCTTTTCTGTACCTGTGGGTGAATATTATATTCATGTTTTCCATGTTTATCTAATGACGGATAACTGTCATCTTATCTTGGCATTGATAAACTAGAATTGCAAGTTATAGCTGGCCATTCATGTATGCTTTTGTATGTATGTTTATGCTGGTATAATAAGTATTCTTCATCATTTACATCATTATATAAACCTTATGAACAAGTATAGTTGAAAGCCTTATTTGTCTGAGTGTATTCATATGTGTTTAGAGTGAGTGGGTGAGTTATCCATTTCTGATCCAATTTTATACCCTTATTTAAACATTTGATTAAGTTACCAAGCTCGTTCCCTTTATAGTCAGGGAAAGACTCTTGGAGTGATAACACTAGGGTCAATCCATGTCTCCTCCGGTCAAAATGTGCGAAGTGTCAATGTGCAATAATTCCATCACCACCAAGCCCCCCCAAGCATGACATGAAACTTCAAAAGGTGAATTTTTGCCTCTCCTAGGCAAGTTGTTTGGGTAATAGGAGTTGGGTAAGATCCTCCATGATATCATGTAAGCCTCCAAAGGCATGTCTCTGTGATCTAGTGTGCGGGCCTACAACATCCAACCTGCGGGCTTCCATCCCAATGGAAGCGCAAGCTAGGCTTGTTCTCCCAAAACTGGCCACTAAGCAATGTCCTGCAAAACAAAAGGGTACGCCCTCCAAGGATCTCACATCAAGGATATCATGACAAGTGTAAATCACATCTAATGAACAAGGCACCTAAGCACGTGCATCAAAGCTACCTCATCAAATTAAACAAATGCTCAAAGACCCTATACAATTGACCAAGTTTAAGTATGGGAGGGGTGTCATAAAGGGCCTGTTGGGTAGACCAAAACCCTCAAGTAGGGGATGCTCCCAAGCATGGCCTCTCAAGGTTATGTAATGGGTGATGAGGTGGAAAGGGATTTAGACTTCATAGGTCAATGAGTTTCATGACATAGAAGGGCTTGTAGTATTTCATTTATGGGTGCCTTTGTAGAGGGTGTGTGGCACCTTCATTTGGGATGCACTTTTTCTAAGCCCGTATTTTTTCCATTCTTTATTTCTTTCATTTTTTAAGGAACAAGTTGAAGGCCACTATCCTGGCTTGGTGTCCAGATAATGACAGTGTCATTCACAAATACCTCGCAGAGATGAGAAGGTTGGGCCGTGATGAGACCCCCTTTCTCTCAGTTGTGTAACTAAGAGCCACTACCTTGGCTTGGTGACCAGATGATGGTATTGTCATACCGCTAAATACCCATGATCAATGATAGGCGGCTTGTGATGAGATCTCCCATCCTCCAACTTACCCCTTAAGCATTCACTATCATTTATTTCTTGTGGGTCCCCCATTTCTTATAGAGAAGCATTTCATTTCTTTCTTGGGGATCCCTGGGCGAAGCATCTAGACGGTCTATATTTAGGCTTTTATCTTTTTAGCTAACATGAATCCCTCTCGGCCTTCAACCCCTTCTTCCCATGAGATGAGGTACATTTCCTTTTTGGATCACTAAAGTCAATGGGCCTAGAAGAGGGCAATATGATGGGAATGTAATAAGCGGAAAATGGTAAGTATGGTCAGGAATGGTACACCAACCCCTTAATGGATCCCAGTCACAAACTTGTCGCAAAGGTTGGCCACTTACTAGGAAATCTATGACACTCACCAATGTGAAACAGGGTCAAAAGCATAATTTCTAAGAAGGTGTTCTATAATCAAAAGCAGCTTAAATACAACATATTTAAATGACTCAAATAGTAGGGTGATTACCTACCACAATACCTGACTTGGACTGCATGGATCAAGACCCCTCTGCCTTCCAGAAGCTAGCTGGTGTGGTGGATGCGTTGACAATGGATTAGAATGTGGTGATAGAGCGGGCTTTTGTATGTGCAATTGGACACTCCTAGTCATGTGGTCTCTCGACACTTCATATCTACAACCTGAGCCTTGAGACATCATCTTCTTAGTTATCCCACAAAATGAGGATAACACAGTTGATGGCCATTGGTAGAAAGATAAAGGAGGAAGTGATGGTGGTAATCACACTAAAAATCTTCCCAAGAATATTCCAAGAATATTCCATCACACTGAAAATCTTCCCAAGAATATTCCATCCACAAGCATGAGAAAAAGCCTCCAAGTGTAGCACACCACTTTATTCCATCAATAGCAAGAGAAAACCATAACAATTGCAAAAGAGAGATGAATTGCTCCAAGAATAGAGAAAATTTTGCCGAAGTATCCTTCTCCACAAGGGAGACCTATGTTCAAATGAAATATAGTTCATCTCTATTTATACAAAATGTTCTCAAGTATGTGTGTCCACATAATTTTAGGGTAAACAACAAGATAGGGGTCAACAACCCTAATCTTACCCCTTTACACAAATAATAATAAACAATTCAACTAAATTTTAAATTTACACAAGGAAAGCCCTTAAAATAAGATGATGTCACCCCTTTAGGGGACGTTTTGAGACTTTGAGCAAGTCGTTGGAGGAGAAGATGGAGGTCGTTGGGGCTGCTTGAGCCTCCTCATCATGTTCCAGGGTCAATCCATGTCTCCTCCGGTCAAAATGTGCCCAGTGTCAATGTGCAATAACTCCATCACCACCAAGCCCCCTTAAACATGATGTCAAGCTTCAAAAGGTGACGCTTTGCCTCTCCAAGGCAAGTCGTTTGGGTAATAGTGGTTGGATAAGATCCTCCATGATGTCATGTAAGCCTTCAAAGGCATGTCTCTGTGATCTGGTGTGTGGGCCTACATCATCCAACCTGTGGGCTTCTGGCCCCATGGAAGCCCAAGCTAGGCTTGTTCTCCCAAAATTGGCCACCAAGCAAAGTCCTGCAAAACCAAAGGGTAGGCCCTCCAAAGATATCAAGTCAAAGATATCATAACAAGTGTAAATCCCATCTAATGAACAAGGCACCTAACCATGTGCATCAAAACTACCTTATCAAATTAAACAAATGCTCAAAGACCTTATACAATTGACCAAGTTTATGTATGGGAGGGGTGTCATAAAGATCCTATTGGGTAGACCAAAACCCTCAAGTAGGGGATGCTCCCAAGGATGGCCTCTCAAGGTTATGTAATGGGTGATGAGGTGGAAAGGGATTTAGATTTCATAGGTCAATGAGTTTAATGACATAGAAGAGATTGTAGTATCTCATTTATGGGTGCCTTTGGAGAGGGTGTGTGGCACCTTCGTTTGGGATGCACTTTTTCTAAGCCCGTCTTTTTTCCATTCTTTATTTCTTTCATGTTTTAAGGAACAAGTTGAAGGCCACTATCCTAGCTTGGTGTCCAGATAATGATAATGTCATTCACAAATACCTCGCAGAGATGAGAAGGCTGGCCCGTGATGAGACCCCCTTTTCTCTCAGTTGTGTAACTAAGAACCACTACCCTGGCTTGGTGACCAGATGATGGTAATGTCATACCGCTAAATACCCATGATCAATGATAGGTCGGCTCTTGATGAGACCTCCCATCCTCAAACTTACCCCTGAAGCTTTCACTATCATTTATTTCTTGTGGGTCCCCCATTTCTTATAGAGAAGCATTTCATTTCTTTCTTGGGGATCCTTGGGCGAAGCATCTGGAAGGTCTATATTTAGGCTTTTATCTTTTCAGCTAACATGAATCCCTCTCGGCCTTCAACCCCTTCTTCCCATGAAATGAGGTACATTCCCTTCTTGGATCACTAAAGTCAAAGGGCCTAGAAGAGGGCAATATGATGGGAATGTAATGAGCGGAAAATGGTAAGTATGGTCGGGAATGGTACACCAACCCCTTAAGGGATCCCAGTCACAAACCTGCCGCAAAGGTTGGCCACCTACTAGGAAATCTATGACACTCACCAATGTGAAACAAGGTCAAAAGAATAATGTCCAAGTAGGCGTTCTATAATCAAAAGCAGCTTAAATACAACATGTTTAAATGCCTCAAATATTAGGGTGATTACCTGCCACAATACCTAACTTGTACCGCATGGAGCAAGACCCATCTGCCTTCCAGAAGCTGGCTAGTGTGGTGGATGCGTTGACAATGGATTAGAATGTGGTGATAGAGCGGGCTTTTGTATGTGCAATTGGACACTGCTAGTCATGTAGTCTCTCGGTACTCCATATCTGCAACCTGAGCGCCTCGAGACATCATCTCCTTAGTTATCCCACAAAACGGGGATAACACAGTTGATGGCCATTGGTAGAAAGATAGAGGAGGAAGAGATGGTGGTAATCACACTAAAAATCTTCCCACATGTTTACGGGCAATTTATTGAGACCTTGAACATCACTTCTACGAATGTTGACCTGAAGTTTGATGAGCTTTGCAATAAGCTCTTACACTAGGATAGATGGACGAAACAATTCGTTAGTAGCAATGAGACAGAGGGTTCTGAGCAAGCCTTTGCTGCCAAATTAAAGGGCAAAGGCAAATGGGCCAAGAAGACATGACAAAGCAATGTTGAGGATGCACTATAGATCAGAAGACCATCGAATGGCATTATTGTGGCAAGGAGTGCCATATGAAGAAGCACTGCAGAAAGAGGCAGGCTGACCGGAAAACCAACCAAGGAGGGCCTTAGAAGCAGGCTCATGTCGCATAGCATATAAAGGAGAAGGAGTTAGGCTTCCATGCCTTTATGGCCACGACACAAGTAGATCAATCCAGGTCATCTTATTGGTTCGTTGATATAGGTGCATCACACCATGTCACCAATAGGCAAGACTGGTTGACAAAGTATATGCCTTGTTCTTCTAATGATTTAGTGATCTTCAGTGGTTGCGAGGAGTATATAGTCGTTGGTAATGGAAATGTGCATATTTCCTTTGGAGGAAAAATGTTAATCTTCCTCAATGTATACTATGTGCTAGGTATGGAGCTTAATCTACTTTTAGTTAGTTAGATTATGCAGCACAACCCCGAACTAGATGTCAACTTTAGCAATCACAAGTGCTAAAGTTGAAGACCACAGATTGTTAGACGAGTGGATATTGGATAGGTCAGAGAGCATGCACTAGTAGACAAGTGTGCATGAAATATTAGTACACTATGGCATCAGAGGTATTGGCACCTCAACTTGACCTACCTCTTTCGGTTGGCATGAGAGACTCTGGTAGATGGACTTCTAGACATTTAGTAGCAGATCTAGAGAGTTTGTGGAGCTTTCCAAGCAAGGAAGCAACATAGAGCACCATTTGATGAAGGACAACCGTGGAGAGCACAGGGAGTCCTTTAATTGGTTCATGCGGAAATTTAGGGACCAATGAACACGACATCAATCATTGGTGCCAACTATTTCCTTCTATTTGTTGATGATTATAGTAGGATAATGTGGGTGAATATTTTGAAACTAAAATCTAAATTGTTTAATGAATTTTAAAAGTTCAAAGCCTTTGTAGAAAAGAGTTAGGTTGTCACATTACCTCTCTTAGGTCTGACAATGGTGGTGAATGTTAAGGTTTAAGCTATTATTAGGTTTCTTTTCAATTTACTAGATAACCATAGCATAGATAGGATCACTCAGAGATACAGAACATTTATCTTGGGAAACCCTCATGGGGAAGAAAACCAAGCAAAAACTTTCTTAATATAGATGGCCAATACAATGCCAAGAAAATAAACCGAACACTAGAGAATATCCTCTACTAAGCAATGTGCCTCTCTCTCTTCTTTCTTCCGACAACTGGTAACTGCAGCTTCCTTCAATACTTGTGCACTAGATGAGTGAGCTGAGTGAGTGAGCAAATGAGTCGTTGGCTTCCTTTATTTATACAAACTGGCAGGTGCTGAAAAGGTGTCTCTTTGTTGGGCAGGGCCGACTTGTCTTTCTGAGTGGTTAAAACCACTTTAATTTCCCTGGGGACCGACTTCTCAAATTGCATAATATATTTAGGGTTTGACCAATTTGTAGAAGGGGATTTGGTCAATTACAATGCCCGACATGATCAATCCACAAAAGGGGATTGATCTAATGAATAATAAGAATACTCTTTGCAGTTGCAATATTTCAACACTCCCCCTTAGGGATAACTAGGAGATCATGTCTCGAGGCCCACAGGTCTTAGACATGGAGTACCGAGAGCAGGATTGACCTGAGCATGGCCCTAGATGGCCCCGCCTTTTCTTCATTCATCATCTTTTGTCTTGTCAGCAGCAACAACATCCATCACCATCGACTTAATCCTGTATCAAAAGAGGTTCTTACTCCATGAGGTAATTGGTCCAGGTATCATGGTATGTGTCACTTTTGATCATTGAAACCTTTAAATATATGCATCAGATTCCTTTTATGTCTAACAACTGCTTGGATCTTACATTAGCCCACTTGACCATGCTTGGGGGAAATTGACAGGGTGCCCTAGCAAGCCTATGCCCATAGGTCTTGGTTTTCCACTGGGGGAATTTCTGAAAAGCCATCGTCCGCTCCCATCATAGCACCAATGTTTCATCTTATCTCCCGCTCATTTATCCCATTCCCCTTGTCCGGGCATTGGGTTGACCTATTTACAGGATGGCACCCTATCTCGTGGGAAGAAGGGGCTAAAGGCCCAGAAGGTAAAAGAAGCCGGTAAAAGAAAAAAGCCTAGAAATAAAAGTTCGAGATGCTTCGCCCAAGGATCCCCGAGAAGAAAGAAAAAAGCCTAGAAATAAAAGCTTGAGATGCTTCGCCCAAGGATCCCCGAGAAGGCAGTAAAAAGCCTCTCAGCAAGAAACAAGAGGGACCCGGAAAATAACAAAACAAGACCTACTCAGAGGATAGGGGGTCTCATCACGACTCGGTCTATTAGGTCCATGGGTACCTAACAGTATGACATTGCCACCATCTGGTTACCACGCCAGGGCAGTGACCTTTGGTTGCATGGTCAAGGGAAAGGGGGTCTCATCACGAGCCAAACTTCTTATCTCTGTGAAAGTACTGTGGGTAACGGTGTCAACTCTAGTCACCATGCCAAGGCAGTGTCCCCTGGTTAGTTCTTGAACAAAGAAGTAAATAAAAGAATAAAACAAGAATAGAAAGAATAAAGGCAAGAATGGGCTTGGAAAAAATGCATCCATGAGAGGTACAACTCGCCTTCTACAAAGGCACACACAGGTAACACTTATGCATCCTTGGCCCTCACTGCACCCACATGTTTGGACATCCCCTAGCCACATCGCCTCACTTACATGGCTTGGATGAGATCTTTCTGGAAACTTTCCTTTTCTTGTGGACACTAGCCCAATAAGACGCCTTGTCCTTTTCTCCAATCTTGTATTGCAGGTTTTTGTAATGTCTTTGAGCTATTGATTGATGTATTAGGGGTTTTATGCATATGTTTAATAATATTGATGATGAGATGTGATTGACATTGCTATGATCCCTGTGACTGATGAGCCCATGGAGGGCGTAGCTTTTGATGTGCAGGACCATGCCCGACGAACATGTACCATTTGGACCGATACACATGGGGAGATGACTAGTTCGGACCTCCATGGAGCTGAAGAGCCCACCAGATGGATGTTGAGACCCCATCAGGGGGCAGAGACAGGACAGAGCTTGATCAGGGGTTTTCCACCTGAGAGGAAGAGGACGTTCTACCAGAGACACTCTGTTAGGACTAGACCTAGGGGGAATGACCCCTTTTCAGTGGAACGCTAGCCTTGGAAGGCTTAGGACGTCCCCATCTTCACCATGACATCATCCAGCTTCATGGGTGCTTTTGGAGGCAGATTGGGCAATAGTGGCACATGTGGCATGTTGGAGAGGCCCCTGGGGGGCTAACGTTTTGCTCCTGGATGTCTCATTTGCCCTAGAAAGGGCTAGCGCCTCCCTTGAAGGGGCTTTTACTCTCTTTTCTGCTCAATTAGGGTTTTAATTTGACAATTTAATGTAAAAACAATATGGTTTTGACATTATGGCCTTGTCGGCCTTTTTATGACCTAAAAAGTAAATTAGGTCATTGATACACTATATATTGAGGGTTTTCACTCTCATTTTATCATCACAACTCAGTCACCACTTGGTGAGGTTTGAAATTTGCGCCTTATTCTAGGGTTTTGGCTGAAATAGTGAGGCACACTTGTTGAAGGAAGATTTTCTTGGCATTTGTGGCATTTATCTTGGTGGAAGGTGTTACAACTAGGGTTTGCTACTTGATTTCTTGGACAAATGTAAGTAAATTTCAGCAAAACTTCTTGAATGAATGGTTGTAGTTTTATTTCTCTTGCATTTATAGTTATAATTTGCTGAATAAACCCTAGGGGACAAGCACACATTGTAGGTCCTTGTCTCATGTCCCCGTCAAGATTTCTAGCCATTTTGTTTGCTGAAGTGAGATAGAGCCTTGCCATAACAACACTCTGCTCTTTCATGTTGAAGAGGATTGAGCCTAGCCTTAGCTACACTCATTTTTCCCCTCTTCATATGCTAGCCGTACTTTCTAGAGCTCAAGAAGGAGGAGACGTCCCAGGCCTAGGTTATCTACACTTAGGGCCATTTTCTTCTAGGGTTTGATGATAGAGCCTTGCTGTAGCAACACTCTCCCTCATTTGACTCTCCTGTCTTGACTTTATCTTTCATGCTAGCCTGTTTTTCCATCTAAGGAAGGAGGAGAGAGCATGAGGCCTTGCCATTGCAACACCGGAGTGAGCCTCTCTCCCCTAGGGTTTTGTCTCTGAGGCCCTGCCATAGCAACACTTCAGAGCTCTTCCCTCCAGTCCTTAGTCGTCCTCCTTCAACCCATGCGTCCTTCATTATTGACTCCATTTAACCCTAAAGGCACTGATCTAAGACCTCAAACGTTGAAGTAGAACCTAATCTAAACACTTTTAATACCTTTGAATTGAAACCCTAACTGCACTAACCCTAGCTCTACCTAACCCTACTAACCCTGAATGCTGACATCACTCCTTTCTATTATATCATTGATGTAGCAATGTTTTGTCTTTTGAGCAATTGAATGGTTGTTGAAGGCATTAATTGAGTTAAGAAGTGATTTGTTATATTGAATGTTGTATCATTCTAGTATTTACTGGTGAAGTGACATTACTGCTATTGCTATTTTGTAAACATTGACTTCGTCAACATTTACTTTTAAATTGCTCATATTGAATATCAGATAGTCTTTAATATATATGAAGTACTAACCAAAGCCTGCATATATCAAGTTTATTGTTGCTTTGTTCTCGGGCAGGGATCCTACTTGGTTGTCTTTATTGGCTATAGGCCGGACTCTCTGCTTTGGTGGTGATCTGAGAAGGGGGAAACTTGTCATTGTCTAATTATCTTTTTAGCCTCTTCAAAACCCCAAGTCACCGGGGAAGTCTCCCCTGGGCCTCACCTCCCTAAAGAGAAAGAACCATCCCATCGTGGTGACATTGGGTGGGATAGGTCCCTGTTACGCCAGTTTGGCCCTCTACCTTATAGCCTTTTCTCCTAGCTACAAACTGTGCGATAATGGGCTTGATCTCCATCTCTTGCTAGCAATGCTTCTCGGTTAGCTACTCTTGCTTCTTCTTGAACATATTCTTCCCGAAGACTGTCAAAGTGTAGTTTCTCCTTTTTGGCACAAATAGTTTGGATGAATGCATCCCAATGTCTTGTGAGACCATTAAGGGTTGTCATTATAAGTTCGTCTTCATCTATAGTATCTTCAATCGCTTCTAGTTGTTCTTTGAATTGTGATATTCTGGAGAAATATTCCTGAATTGTTTCTCCTTTCTGCATCCTTGTACTTTTGAGTTGAGTTCTTAGATTCATCTTCCAATTGATGTTCCTTCCTTCATATAATCTGGTTAGGGCATCAAACATTTCTTTTGGAGTCTTCTTTGAGGCCACTTGAGGAATCAAGTGATTTTTAATAGAATCTGCAATGATTCTTTTTGCCCTAACTGTGTCCTTTTGGTGTTTTTCTTTAGCTGCAGCATCGACAGGTTCTGGTACATCTTCTTTAATGAATCTTGCTAGGTCATTCTCTTCAAGAATGAGTGCAATCCTATATTTCTAGGCACGAAAGTTTTCCACACCTTCTAGCTTGTCAACAATTGAAAACCTGGAGCTAGGAAAATGACCAAAAATTGAAAATGCTTTGAATTGAATATTGAACTTACTAGGAGGTGTGCTTGGCTGAGGCGAGTAGCCTGGTGTAGTTAGATTTCAGAAAATCAAAATTTTTCCCCTTCAAACTTGACCAGTGGATTTCTGGACTGCTACTTCTGGTTTTCTGGTACTTCTGGTACCAGTGAAAACTAGGGTTTCACTTTTCAGGAGTTCTATCCACTGAAAAGGTGCCAAAGAGTTCCTTGGGCTAGGGCACACTTTTCTAGATGTCTTTTGGGCTGAAATTCCTCTTCAATAAAAAGCCCTAATTTTCTTGTACGACAATAGTGCCGATTTTCTTTATCCAGTAAAAGATGCTCTCTTCAACTTAGCTCTGAAACCATGTTAAGGTTTAAGCTATTATTAGGTTTCTTTTCAATTTACTAGATAACCATAGCATAGATAGGATCACTGAGAGAAACACAATCACAAGATACACAACATTTATCCTRRKAAACCCTCATGGGGAAGAAAACCCAGCAAAAACTTCCTTAATATAGATAGCCAATACAATGCCAAGACAATAAACCAAACACTAGAGAATATCCTCTACTAAGCAATGTGCCTCTCTCTCTTCCTTCTTCCAGCAACTGTTGCACACAACTTCCTTCAATACTTGTGCACTAGATGAGTGAGCTGAGTGAGTGAGCAAATGAGTCGTTGGCTTCCTTTATTTATACAAATTGGCAGGTGCTAAAAAGGTGTCTCTTCGCTGGGTAGGGCTGACTTGTCTTTCTGAGTGGTTAAAAACACTTTAATTTCCCTAGGGTCCGACTTCTCAATTTGCATAATATATTTAGTGTTTGACCAATCCGCAAAAGGAGATTTGGTCAATTACAATGTTTGACATGATCAATCCACAAAAGGGGATTGATCTAATGAATAATAAATCAATAATAAATAGAATACTCTTTGTAGTTACAATATTTCAACAGTGAATTTTGTTCCAAAGAATTCAGTAACTTTTGTGCTAAACATGGGATCAAAAGACAGATCGCTACCCCTTACACTCCACAACAGAATGGAGTGGTTGAAAGGCATAATCACACTATCATAGAAATGGCCAGGTGTATTTTCTAGTACATGTGTGTTCCAAATAGGGTTTGCGTTGAGGTAGTGTTCACAGTAGTATACTTGTTGAATAGATCTCCAATGATGGTGGTGAAGTAGAAGACTCGAGAAAAAGCATGGTCTGGACGAAAGCCTAAAGTCAGCCATCTTAAAGTCCTTGGTTCTACTGCATACACTTGGATTCCAGATGAAAAGTGAACCAAGTTAGATCCCAAGAGAAAAAAATATGATGATTACAAGGTACAACAACAATCATAAAGCCTACAGTTTGGTTGATATTGACACCAATAAGGTGAGCTTTAGTAGAGTTGTTGTCCTTGATAAGGATTCGAGCAGCGAATGGTGGATGAGGATTCAGGTGTCAAGCTTTAGGCAACTCCACCTGAAGGTGGGGAAGATTCTAAGCATGAGTTGTCTTCTTAGCCAGTAATTTTTGATGTAGATAGCCCGAATCAACATTCAAATGACATAGATGCAGGTGAAGATGATGAGAATCCCAAGAAGAGACCCAAGTGGTGGCTTAACACCATTGGAGATGTTTGGATAGGTGAAATGATTGAGGGACGATCATCGAGGGGAAAGAGAAAACATAAATCAAGCACAGTCAATTTTTCTCTTATGGCTAATGTTCAAGAAATCTATGAACCATAGTTGTTTGAGGAGGCGAAAGTGAGACCTGAATGGGAAAAGGCCATGGCAACTGAATATGAGAGTTTGATGAAAAATCAGACTCGAGACAACTCTTCCACTAGGGAAGAAACCCATTGGCTGCAAATGGGTGTACAAGGTCAAGTACAAGGCAGATGGTACACTTGACAAATACAAAGCACGGTTGGTTGCAAAAGGGTTCTCTTAGCGAGAAAGCATTGACTATGAGGAGACCTTTTCTCCTGCAGCAAAGTTGAGGACGATTTGACTTGTGCTAGCAATGGCAACACAATTTGGATGGAAGGTCCATTAGATGGACATGAAGAATGCCTTCCTCAATGGTGATATGCAGGAAGAGGTCTACATGTATCAACCACAAGGTTTTCAGGTTTCAGGGCAGGAGCATGTAGTCTGCAGACTGAAGAAGGCTCTATATGGTTTGATGCAGGCACCTAGGGCATGGTACATTAAGATTGACAGATACTTAGATGAATAGGGGTTCCAACGGAGTCCTTAAGGTTCCAATATGTATGTCAAAAGAGTTGGTAATGATATATGTAGATGATATATTTATTGCAAGTAGTGACGAAAGTGCTATAAAACAAATCAAATCCAATATGAGCAAAACTTTTGACATGGATTTAGGCCTCCAAATGTTTTTGACATGTGTAGGACGCGATTTTGTAATATGTCATTCTAAACCTGCTAGGAAAACTCCTGGATTATTTTGTTTGTGCGACAAAAATGCTACTATCTGTTCGCCAAACTTCTACACCTATGAAGAAAGGGATGAAACTTTCAGCCAAGATTGACTCTAAGACAGTTAATGAGTCAGCATACATGCAACTAGTGGGTAGCTTGATATATCATACAACTACTAGACCTAATTCGAGTTTCATTGTAAGCTTCATTTCCAAATTTATGACAGTGCCCAAGGTAGAGCTTTGGAATGCAACAAAGCGAGTATTGAGATATGTGAAAGGGACACCTGACTTTGGCATTCTGTATAGCAGAAGCAAAGATTGTTGACTATGTGGGTATACATATTCAGATTGGGTAGGTTCTGGCGATGATAGAAAATCCACTTTTGGATATGTTTTCAGCCTTGGCACAGGTTCAATCACATGGACCAACAAGAAGCAATATGCAGTAGCCCTTTCATTGATAGAAGCAAAATATTGAGAATATCGAGGAGTAGTGAGAGGATCTTGTGAGGCAATTTGGCTCAGGAGGATGCTTTCAGATATGCAGATGCAACAAATAGAGCCAACAACCATGCTATGTGATAATCAAGGGGTGATCAAACTTGCTAAGAATCTAGTCATCCACGAGCATACCAAACATGTTGAGGTATGTTGCCACTTCATCACATTGCTTGTAGAGGATGGATCTATTGAGCTATAGTATTGTCTCACAGAGGACCAAACTGCATACATTCTCACCATGTAAATTTAGCGAATTTGATAGAAGTTATAAAACCCTTGTACTTGATGGACCTGTACTCTCCTCAACTTTCGAAGCATCCTGCTCCTCACCATCTGTCTCTACTATGGTCTCTCAGGACCTCTTGAAAGCGAACTCCTCCTCAAACCTGACATCCTGACTCTCCTCAATCTGTTGATGTCTTGGTATTTAGATCCGATAGGCCTTCGAAGTCTCGTTGTATCCCACAAACATGCCCTTCCTCCCAGAAGTTGTTAACTTTGTCCTCTTCTCTTGAGGAACATGGATGTAAACTGGACAACTAAAGATCCTCAAATGCCCTATCTTTGGTTTCACTCTTGTGAATGCCTTCTCAGGAGTCTTGTCCTCCAATATCCTATGAGGACTTATGTTCTAAACATAGACTGTCGTGTTACACGCTTATGCCCAAAGTAACATAGGTAGATCTTGGTCATGCAACATCCCCCTGGTAGCCTTAACTATGGTCCGATTCTTCCTTTTTGCAACCCCATTCTACTATGGGTTGAAAGGCACTGTCAACTCCCTCTTAATCCCTGCCTCGTAGAAATCCTTGAACTCGTTGGAGGTATACTTGCCCCCATTATCTGACCTCAAGACCTTGATCTTCTTCCCTATTTGATTCCAACTAGAGCCTTGAACTCTCTGAATCGACTGAAGACCTCATCCTTTGTCTTCATGAAGAAGATCCATGCCCTCCTAGAATAATCATCAATGGTCACATAGTACAGGTAACCACTTGAAGATGGAATTGACATCGGTCCATACACATCTGAATGTACTAGGTCCAAGATTTTCTTGGGCCTGCTATCACTGCTCGGAAAAGCATCCTTGGCATTCTTGCCAAGTGCACAACCCCTGCATACACCCTGGTGCTCTGCTCCAAACTCTGGAAGACATGTAACCATCGTCCTCAACATTAGCAGAGCCCTATATTGCAAGTGTCCCAATCTCTTGTGCCAAAGCTCGCATAGACTATCATTGTCATGTACCAAGGCTTGGGTTGGCTGTCCTATCAACCTGCAAAGACTACCATCACGAGCACCAATGACCTCTGTGAAGTCAATGCTCGATCCTCTCCGCCATGCAAGAACCTATCCATCTAAGAATGTCATTCCATGCGCTTTGTCCAGAGTCCTCTTTTGACAAACTAGTGAGTGACTCCTGTGATGCTGTCATATGACGAGAAGCTCCACTCTCCACCAACCAAGTCCCACTATGAAATTGTACCAAAAAGGGTGGAGACCAATAAGAATTCCCTCTCAAACCTCTCTACAGCATCATCCACCTCTGTTGATGATGCCTGCTATTTCCCTTTCCCTCTCTTTTGCTGTGGAGTCTGGACATTGTGAAGCATAATGGCCTAGCTTATGACAAGCAAAACACTTGACTTGTTGAGTTTTGGTACCTTGGAAAGTGGTCCCATAGTGTTAAAGGGGGAAAAGTACCCCTCCCTCACTTTACTTTATGTTATAAAGTCAAAGTGACTTTATGAGCTCATTAATCATAAAGTGATTTTATTAACATAAAGTCACTTAGGAAACTTAAGTAAAAGGGAAGATCTAATCTCCATGCTTGATCTTGGTTGGCTAAGATCTATTCCTAGCCATTGGTTCCTAGGTTAGCCTAATGAGGAGGTTAAAGAAAAGTATGAGAAGGGAGGCTCATTGTTCACTTGTGAGAGTGAGGAGAAGAGGAGAAGAAGTCTTGGAGAAGGAGGAGAAGAGAAGGGCACACTTTGAGAAGAAGGGTGCACAAGAGGAAGAGGGCACACCATAGGAGAAAGGGCACACTTGCTTGAGGAGGAAGGGAGCACCAAGAGAAGAGGGGCACATTTATTGAGCTGGGCGTATTTGAGAAGAATGGGCACGGTTATCAAGGCAGTGGGCAGCATATGAAGAGGGGCACAAACTTCAAGGGAAAGGGTGCATAAGAAGGTAGCACTTCAAGGAACTGCTGGCACTTGTATCATGGCAGATTGGGAAGCTAACTAGAGCTAAGTTGGCTTGTTATCTTTGCTGTAATTTTTCCTTAAAACTCCATAATAAATTCTACTCTTCACTGGTTTTCCCCATGGGGGTTTTTTCTAGGGTCATGTTGACCAAAAATTTACAAGTACAAATTTGTGTTGTGCATGTGTTCTATTATCAGCATTAAGTGTTAAAGGTCAAGAGGTGTATTTACTGTTTTAATGTATGTTGAAAGCGCTAACATGGACATCAAACCTATGTTAAATAACCCTTTCAAACAGCAGCATTAAATGAGCTTCAAACAGCAGCAAGAAACAGGCCTGTTAGTGACCTTTGAACAGTCCTAAAAATCAGACCTGTAGCAGCTTTAAAGAGCCTAAAAAATTCTTCATGGTATCAGAGCCTAAGGGCACAAGAGGGCTGATATAAATTGATTATTGTAGACAGTGGGAAGAATTTTAACTCACCCTGATAGCAGACTTCTTTGGTCGATTTTTCATCAGTTGGAAGCCATGTCAGTTGGAGGGTTGAGGGTGGACCATAGGCTAGCTGGGCTGGCAATTGGTCTCCATGGAAGGCTAGGATAGTTTTGATTTTGGAGGAGAGTGAGCTATGGGACATTGGGGAGAGTCAAGTGGTTCCTCCTACATATGCAGTGCTCTTGGCAGAGTTAAGGAAGAGGAATATCAAGGCCAAGAGGAATATCCTAGATACAATGAAAGACCATATTATTCCTCATGTATTTGGTAAGGACTTTGCATTTTAGATGTGGCAGTCCTTGTGTAGCCTTTACCAGAGCCCTAACCAAAACCAGAAGATGGTGCTCCAGGGGAAATTGAGGGGCACTAAGATGACTAAGACTGATTCGGTCGCCTCATTCCTCACAAGATTTTCTCAGATTCGTGATGAGTTGGCAGCGGTGGGGGAGATAGTGGATCCATTAGAGTTGGCGAGGACAGCCTTAAATGGCTTCTCCAAACCTTGGGAGAGCTTTGTACGAGGCATTGTAGCTAGAGAGCATATGCCTAGCTGGGAGAGGCTATGGGATGACTTTGTATAGGAGGAGTTCAGGATTGGCTCAGGATCTACTAGTCGGCAGCGTGGTAGCGATGATGGTGACGATCTTTCTCTTTCTGCAAAGGGCAAGAAGAAGACCAAGAAGGGTCCCAAGGGTGGGGCCAAATAGCAACAGAAGGGAGTTGAGCAGTAGAGGGATATGAGCAAAGTTAAATGCTTCACTTGTAACAAGATGGGGCACTATGCTGGATAGTGTCCCAATAGGAAGAAGAAGAAGCAGGGTGGTACATCAACATCAACTGAGGAGGATGAGTTCACCTCTTAGTTTGAGAGGGAGATGTCCTTGCTTGTTAGTCTGTTTATAGTTGAGACACCATCCAATGTATGGTACATAGACAGTGGAGCATCCAGTCATATGTCTAGTGTTAGAGAGCACTTTATTGATGTTACATAGACTGGGATAAGATTGGAGGTAGTGCTTGGGAATAACACCATAGTTAGGGCGGCTTGGCGTGGCACAATTTCCTTTCAGAGGGAGTTGAGGCCACCCATGGTGTTTAGGGACGTCTTGTATGCCCCTGGGCTGAAGAAGAACATGATATCAGTTTCCACCATTCAGGATAAGGGGATTTGAGGTGCCTTTCCGAGGTGACAAGGTCCTCATTTACCCTAAGGGGTCTAGTATCACATCAACCAGAGTGACTGGGACTCGTGATGGGAAACTGTACAACTCAGTTTTCAACCATTACATGTTTGGCTAATAGCAACAACAACAATCAGTTGTGTGAGCTTTGGCATAGGAGGATGGCTCACTTGCATCATGGAGCTCTAAGGGTGATGAGGGAGATTGTGACAAGATTGCCACAATTCGGCACTGAGCATCAGGAGGTGTGCAGGGGGTGTGCTCTTGGGATGTACACTATGACTGTCTTTCCAAGCAGTGATAGTAGATCAATTTGGATACTTGATTTGGTACACTTTGATGTGTGTGGGCCCATGTCATCAGTTTCCTTGGGTGGATGTGAGTACTATGTGACATTCATTGATGACCACTCCAGGAAGACCTGGATCTATTTGTCGAAGACCAAGAGTGAGGTCTTCAATAGGTTCCAAGAGTTTAAGGCTCTTGTGGAGAACTAGACAGGGAGAAATATCAAGGTCTTGAGGTTGGACAATGGGGGTGAGTATACCTCCACAGAGTTTAGAGACTTCTACACCCAGGAGGGTATTAGGAGACAGTTGAACGTTCCTTATAGCCCCCAACAGAATGGGGTTGCTGAGAGGAAGAACAGGGTTATCGTTGGTGCAACGAGATCTATGTTGCATGATTAGGGGTTACCATTTTTCTTATGGGTTGAGGCTTGCAGTACTGGAGTGTATCTGTAGAATAGGAGTCCACATAGAGCTCTGGGGAGCAAGACTCTTGAGGAGGGCTTCACTAGGAGGAGGCCAGATGTTGGACACCTTCACATATTTGGTTTTTTGACTTTCTCTCATGTCCCTTCTGAGAAGAGGACAAAGCTGGATCCCACAACAGAAAAGGGTATCTTAGTTGGATACAACGGGGTCTCAAAGGCCTATCGGATCTACATCCCAACACTGAGGAGAGTTGTTGTGAAGAGAGATGTTAGATTCGAGGAGGATAGAGCCTTTCGAAGATCTTGTGAGTTGAGAGCCAGAGTCGAGGAGGTATTGTTGATGATTGCAGCTTCATGAGACATTCTCCAGATCGTACTCCTCTGGACTGAGTTGAGATGATCTGTGAGAACGCCCATGTGATGGGTGAGTCATACTCCTCTGGACTGAGTTGAGATGACGTGTGTGGTCTCTTGTCGTGCTCCTCTAGACTGAGTTGAGATGACTTGAGATGGTCTCTTGTCGGACTCCTATGGACTTAGTTGAGTCGATTTGAGATGGCTCTCCAGTTCATACTCCTATGAATTTAGTTTAGTTGAACTGTTGAGGGTGACATCCCTTGTGGTTGAGCACATGTGGACTTGTCCCTAGTGGCAGAGCACTATAGGATGTGTGAGAGATCCCTGCTATATTGTCTAAGAGTAAGATTATTGTGAAACCCTAATATTTTATTGTGAAGGGTACAAGTCAGCCCCAGCATGTAAAGATAATCAATATTGTGTAAAAGATTAATTATATTATTGAGTTGTACAAGTCGGCCCTATTGTGCCAATAGACACATCTATGACGAGTTAGGTTATGTATTTATAAGAGAGATACATCCCCATTGTGGATCATATTTCATTCTCTTATAACACATTGTGGAGATCTGAAATTTAGTGCGCACTTCTTATGCGCTAGCTTTCTTGGTCATAGAGCACCCTCTTGTGTGCGCTAGGGTTTATGGTGTGAAGGTTCTTCTCTTGGCAATATAGTAAAGGGTTGTTGGGTTTTTCCCTTGGTTGAGAAGGGTTTTCCCAGGATAACTTCTTGTGTCTTGTGCAGGGTTATTCTTCTTGTGATCTTGGTTACTGCAGCTATTGTGTTGCTGCATTGTTTATGGTTCAAGTTTAAATTGGAAAGAAAACTGCATGTGCTTGAGCTTGCATTAAAAAATTCAACATGTACCATAGATGCAGGATGATACATCACAAGGGATACAGCCTCATGTGTCTATTACACTGAGTTCAAGGGTGACTTGTCCACCCAGTACAACTACAAGATCAAAGGTGTCTGGTACGCAGACCACAGGTGCACGTGCTTTAGGATCTTTGACATCTATGGTGAGATCTATGGATGAAACTGAGGGGCATGAGGGTACTACTCCACATGAGTTTATATCAGGGAAGAGGAAACTGAGATGGTTTTAGGAGACCTTGAAGGAAGCCAAGGAGTATGTTGGTGACCCCCTGAGGCTGATGAGAGAGAGAAGAGCACCAGAGAGGTTTGGTTTGTACTTGGCCATGGTGACTAGCATCACAGATTCCAAGCCAACTACTTTTGAGCAGGTAGCAGACCAACAGGTCTGGAGAGATGCCATGCAGGAGGAGTATGATTCTATTATGTCGAATTATGTGTGAGAGGTGGTGCCTAGACCAGAGGGGAAGTCAGTTGTGATTTCCAGGTGGTTGTACAAGATTAAATATGTTGCAGATGGTAGCATTGAGAAACATAAGGCTCAATTTGTGGCGAGACGATTCTCTCAGGTTGAGGTGATTGACTATGATGAGACATTCGCACTAGTTACGAGATATACTTCCATTAGGAGTTATTATGACCATTGTAGCAGAGATGGGTTGGAAGATCCATCAGATGGATGTGAAGACAACATTTCTAAATGGTCTTATAGAGGAGGAGGTATACATTGAGCATCCACAGGGGTTCAAAGTGTTTGGGAGAGAGCCCCACATGTGCCTCTTGAAAAAGGCAATGTATGGTCTGAAGCAAGCTCCACGAGCTTGGTATTCCATGATTGACTCTTACTTGTTGGAGATGGGCTTTGGGAAGATTGAGGTGGATCCCAATCTCTATTACATTGTTTGTGGAGAGGATACTCTCATTCTTATCCTTTATGGTAATGACTTGTTCATCATTGGAGGGGGAAGCTAATAGCTGATTGCAAGAGGGGTTTTGCTTCAGAGTTTGAGATGAAGGACATAGGACTGATGCATTATTTCTTGGGCATGGAGGTTTGGCAGGAGGATGGGCACGTCTTTCTATGACATGGGAAGTATGCAGCGGATATTCTGAGCAGATTTCAGATGGGGGATTGCAGATCCATGCCGACACCTATGGTCACCAACTGGAGGAAGCTTAGTGCTTCTGAGTCCGAGTTGGGGGATGCCACGAGATATCGTCAGTTGGTTGGTTCTTTGATGTATCTGGTCAACAATAAACTAGATATTTGTTTTGTTGTGAACACTCTCAGTCAGTATATGGTGGAGCCTAGGAGAGTGCACTTGATAGCAGAAAAACATGTTTTGAGGTATATAGCAGGGTTAGTGGAGTATGGTTTGGACTACGTCAGAGGTGATGGGGTCGGGTTGATTGGATATACAGTCTCAGATTGGGCAGGATGTGCAGTTGACAGGAAGAGCACTTCGGGGTGTTGTTTCAGGTTGGGATCAATAGTTGTTTCCAGGTTCAGTCGAAAACAAAAGTCAGTGGAACTGAGTTCTGCTGAGGTAGAGTATATGGCAGCTAGTCAGGCCAGCTGCAAGGCTATTTGGCTTCGCAAGTTATTGGTTGGTCTATTTGATCATGAGTTGAGGCCTACAGTGATTCATTGGGATAATTAGAGTTGTATCAAACTCTTTGAGAATTCGTTTTTTCACGACAGGTCAAAGCACATAGAGATCAGATACCACTTCATCCGTGATTGGGTTTAGAAAGGAGCAATTCAACTTGAGTACATATCTATTGATGAATAGATTGCAAACATTCTCATGAAGTCTTTTCCAAGGGGCAAGCATGTCTACTTTAGAAACAAGATGGGAGTGGTGAAGAGCACTTTCTTCGGTAAGAGGGAGTGTTGAGTTTTGGTACCTTGGGAAGTGGTCCCCTAGTGTTATTCATGTGCCTAACACTTAAGGGGGAAAAGTACCCCTCCCTCACTTTACTTTATGTTATAAAGTCAAAGTGACTTTTTGAGCTCATTAATCATAAAGTGACTTTATTAACATAAAGTGATGTAGGAAACTTAAATAAAGGGGGAGGTCTAATTTCCACCCTTGATCTTGGTTGGCAAAGATCGAATCCTAGCCATTGGTTCCTAGGTTAGCCTAATGAGGAGGTTAAATAAAAGTATGAGGAGAAGGGAGGCTCATTGTTCACTTGTGAGAGTGAGGAGAAGAGGAGAAGAAGTCTTGGAGAAGGAGGAGGAGAGAAGAGAAGGGCACACCATAGGAGAAGGGGCACACTTGCTTGAAGAGGAGGAAGGGCGCACCAAGAGAAGAGGGGTGCATTTGTTGAGTTGGGCACATTTGAGAAGAATGGGCACAATTATCAAGGCAGTAGGCATCATAGGAAGAGGGGCTCAAACTTCAAGGGAAAGGGAGCACTTCATCTTGAGAAAAGGGTGCACAAGAAGGGCACACTTCAAGGAACTGCTGGCACTTGTATCATGGCAGATTGGGCAGCTAACTAGAGCTAAGTTGGCTTGTTATCTTTGCTGTAATTTTTCCTTCAAGATCCATAATAAATAATGCTCTTCATTGTTTTTCCCCATGGGGTTTTTTTCCAGGGTCATGTTGACCAAAAATCTATGAGTACAAATCTGTGGTGTGCATGTGTTTTATTATCAGCATTAAGTGTTGAAGATCAAGAGGTGTATTTACTGTTTCAATGTATGTTGAAAGAGCTAACATGGACAACAAACCTTGTTAAATAACCCTTTCAAAAAACAACATTAAATGGGCTTTAAATCAGTCTAAAAAGGCAGCAAGAAACATGCCTGCTAGTGACCTTTGAACAGTCCTAAAAATCAGACCTGTAGCAACCTTAAAGACCCTCAAAAACTCTTCATGACCTTGCGAAGGCCCTTCTTTTTCCACTGCTTTGGAGATGCATCTCTCCCTGGAGAACCGTTTCCTCTGCCCTTCCTAGCATGAGAAACTAGGGCTTGGTTCTCATCATCACTATTTCACTGCTTGCCACGCTTGGACTCTAACCGAGCCTTCTCCTGGATGCAATCGATCCACACTCTATCGAATGGTGGCAACTTCTGCTGTGCACAAATGGTTCCCAAGACCCGAGAAAATCATTCAATGTCACATTCACCAACTCTGTGTTATCAACTCAATGGGCGTTGGTAAGAAACATCATCTAAATGACATGGGAGTCAAAAAACTTGTCTTTTGATGGGTTTTGTCAATTGATTAAGCCTCTAGGTGCCCCCTAACACTAAGATGCTAAGTCGCCAATGCATGAGGGAACCTTGGTGAAGGGAGTAGAAAGTTAGAAACACCCCTGCTTTACCAATCGACCAAGCTTGTAGTGATGTTGGGTAAAGTGAATTACAAGAAACGATCATCTAAAATTGAATTAAGAACGCAAAGTTAAGCATGCGGTGACAACCCTGATTACAATTGAAACTCAATGGGAGTTGGTAAGAAACATCATCTAAATGACATAAGATTCAAACAACTTGTATTTTGATGGGTTATGTCAATTGAGTAAGCCTCTAGATGTTGCTTAACAACAAGTTACCTGAAATCAAAACTAGTAAAACAAGAAAACTAGTTAAGAGAAGGGATTTTGTAGGAAAAGACTGTAATACAACACTCGTTCATGAAATTGCAAAATAGATGAAAGGAAAATTACATGAAAGAAAAACTAAAATAGTAACTCAATGTTAAATTTCACGCCCAACACCCGACAATTTACTTCCTAGCAATCCCTTGCTGCAATAAACTGATAAGCAGATTTGATTGAATAAAATCATGACTGAGTTTTAACGATCTAAATAAATAAATCAGCGGAAGCACAAAAGGAAACCAAACACATTTGCACACGTAATTTTTTGGGTAAATACCCCTAGAAAAACCCCTAAGGGAAAATGAATACCTTTTTTATTTTATTAATATAAAATTTGGGTTGTTGTCTTGAGATAATGGCCCACCCAAGGAATAATACAAAACAACATAGCCTAGCCTATCACACCTAGTTGCTTATCGTTTGCTACCCCTTTCTCCTTTTCTTGGACCTTGCCCCTGCACAGTTGGATGAAAGTCCTCCACCCAATCAATGAGATCTCCTATCTCACTTTGTGTGTGTCTCCTCCTCTCACTTAGGCTGCCTTTTATAATCTTGGGTTTACCCTAAATACAAAACCCTAGATCTCCAAAGTGATCAATGGTTGAGATTAGAACTCACCTTCACTTTATGATCTAATGGATAGCATTTAATTTAACTAACTAATGCCAAATACTTAGGCATTTGACTTAAATTAAACTCCATTAATTCCAAAAAGTACATTCACTTTAATAATCACTTAATTAAAGTGAATCTCCTAAGTCTTGAGAGGCATTAAGGATGACTTCCAGACACAAAATCGATGTGGAAGTACCTGTTTGATGCTACAAACATCAACACTCCCTCTTAGCAAGGAAGGTACTTCTCGAAGAATCACCTGGAACTGGTTCTCCTCCGACCCTGGCACAATGTCGCACACATCATCTTGTACTAAGGCATCTTGTTGCTCTTGTTGAACTACTACCTCCTCAATGACGTAACATATCAGTGCCTTGAAGTTTGGAAACTTCGTCGGAGGCTTGCTCTCCCTCAATGTGCTCCTAGGAGCCTCAACGTGCTCTTGAGCATCCATCAATGTCAGCTCATACCAATTGGATTTTTTGACAGAACTGGAAGGGGCTAACTCCCTCTTCCCATCTGAAGGTTGAATTGGCTCACCTTGGAAGTCTGTGAACTCTACTCACCCTTCGGAGCCTCCTACTCATCCTTTGTCACTGACATCGTTCCATGATCCAATATCCCCTTGGATCCATCTATAGGCTTGCCTTGCAACTTGTATACCTTGCCGTCTCTGACACCAAGAGTTCAAACTGATTTTATGTCAGATTCCTTAGGTCGAATAAGAACCCGACCATCCTGGAAAAAGATGGTGTATCCACTGTCCTCCATTGATGAAACTGAGAGCAAATACAACACGTCTACCACCTCCGGAGAACCTCCCAACTCCTTCTACACCACACTTGGCATTGGTGCCAAGCTCCACATGCAGATTTGAGTCTATCTCCGACAAACCAGTGAACAACTTATGTGTCCCCGTCATGTTCTCTGTCCACTAAGAAAAGAAACACAACCAACTCCTGGAGCTCAGATCTGCTAGCTTCTCTTCTCCTTTGGAATGAACATATCTCCTTATGCAAAGAGCCTTTCTTTTCTCCATCTATGAGTCATTGACTCCAATAGATCTGTCATGCCCTGATCTTGGGATGAAATTCCTTCACCCATTCAAGATCCCCTTGAGTCACAATCCTTCGTGGCTCAAGAACTTGAGCAGAAGTCTGTCTTTGCTCTAAAGTGGATGACTTGGGCACATGAGAAATAGTCCTTTGCTCTTATGTGCTCCTGTGGCCTAGATCTCCATGCTGGCAGCTCAAACCCCTCCTTGAAATTTTGCTGCTGCCAAGCAAGCCACCCAACAAAATTTTATGTTGCTCGAACCTGCTTCCCATTGCTCGGACCTCTGCTCAATGCCTACAACTGTCTATTGTTGTTGCCCACGCTCTCTGCGATTGCCCGGTGGCTTCCTTGCAATGACTCTTCTCCTGGATGATGTGGCCCTTCTAGGCTGCTTGGCCGCCTGTTGTGGTGGCTTTGTTGCAGCGGCCTTGCTATGGGGCCTCTGCAATCACTACACCCGCAACCTTTCCCCGTCAGCTACTCCTCCTCTGTTGTCTCCTTCTTCTCTATCGTCAACTCTGCTTTCTGTAGTTCAGCCCGCGACTCCACTACCGCTGACTACTTCCTTGCCGATAACTTCCACCAGCGTCTCTACAACTCACCTTGTTGCGACCTTGCTCTGTGGCTAAGAGAGTCCCCCCACAATGACTCCTTTTTGGCGGTTGACGATTGTAGTTGTTGGCCTTTTTCTTCATGAACCAACCCTAAGTCCACTACGGCTTCCGACCCTTTACCTACAACTCCATGCCACCTTGCTAACTTTGTTGCCTCCTAGCTCCACGTGGCCTGTTCCTTCTACAACCCGATTACTCAACCAGTATCCCGTGATCTCAGTGTCGCTCCCTCAACTTGTGTCTTCAGCACCTGCTCACGCGAACGTGTAGCTCCACGGATCCTTCGACCCAACCATCACTTAAACACTAATTGATGTATGACTGTTTCCTTTTTTTTTTTTAATTTTTACTCGTAGACCTGTAGAAAACAAAAATTCATGTACTGCAAAAAATCACGATCTGAGCAACTTGGTTTCTCCTTTCTGAACTAATCACACTTTGATACCATGTTAAATTTCATGCCCAACATCCGGTAATTTACTTCCTAGCAAACCTTTGTTGTAATAAATTTATTAAGCAGATTTTACTGAATAAAAGCAATAAAAGCACGACTGAGTTTTAACGATCTAAATAAATAAATCAGCAGAAGCACAACAAGAAACCAAACACATTTTCACACGTAAGTTTTTGGGTAAATACCCTTGGAAAAACCCCAAGGGAAAACCAATACCTTATGATTTTATTAATATAAAATCTAGGCTTCCATTCTAGGATAATGGCCCACCTTAGGAATAATACAAAACAACAACATAGTCTGGCCTATCACACTTGGGCGTTACTCCTTTGCTACCCCTTGCTCCTTTCCTCAGACCGTGTCCCTGCACACTTGGATGAAAGTCCTTCGCCCAATCAATGAGATCTCCTATCTCACTCTGTGTGTGTCTCTTCCTCTCTCACTTAGGCTGCCTTTTATAATCTTGAGTTTACCCTAAATCCAAAACCCTAGATCTCCAAAGTGACCAATGGCTAAGATTAGATCTCACCTTCACTTTACGATCTAATTGCTAGGATTTAATTTAACCCACAAATGCCAAATACTTAGGCACTTGGGAGATTCACTTAATTAAAGTGAATCTCCCAAGTCTGGAGAGGCATTAAGGACGACTTCCACATGTTAGACACAACCGATGTGGAAGTACATGTCCGATGCTACAAATATTAACACTAAATGGGAGTTAGTAAGAAAGATCATCTAAACTACACAGGACTCAAACACCCTATATATAATTCATAGTCATTTCCTAGACTAGGAAGTTAAGGGACTTAAAAGATCATCCAAAAAGGAAATAAAAGAAGCATATGTTCTAATCTACGAGAGAGAGGTGAATACTCCATATTAAACATAGAAATAGTGTTCTACTCTACAAACCCTTATTGAATGTGTGGTGGTCTGGACTCTAAAGTAGAGCCATGGCATAGAAGGATCCAACATTTAGTATTTAAGTCCAATTTCTATCCCAATCTCTATGTGACATTACCTTTGTAAATGAAGATCAAGCCTTGTAAAGTGTACAAAGTATATGAAACATGTGTTTGTTAATCAACCATAAGTATTTGAAATTTGTGGTCTACAAAGCCGTACTCACCAACTGATTCTTCTGTTACATGACTTATCAATAACCATCCTGGATCCATCTTAAGCTCGGATCTATCATGCACCGAGAAGAATCAGATCACTTGAGGTGCAAACCTTTCCCCTTAATGTTATTATTATCGAAGTACATTAATATTTTATTATGTGAAAAGTCGGCATGGCATCAGCATCATGGTCACTTGTGAGTCGTGACACTTATACCCGATATTCATATTGTAATGTAGATTGTTCCTCTTGGTGCAATAAAACATTAAACATTATAATGTCATGAATAAATGACTACAAACCTAACTAATGTTTCCTGGCTGTAGGTGAAACCATCTCTACCTTCATACTGGATATAGGTGACTATATAAGCTTTCAAAACTGAATCAAAGTGAGAGTTCTGCATGTCAGTGCTTCATGTTGCTTCTGAAGCATAGACAAGTCTGCATAGGGTTGTTGAAGTTGTCCTGCAAGCACATAGACACATAATATTGTTCGTCTTCATCATTTCTTATTGGTGGAACTGGATTTATTTTGCCAAACGTATGCTGGAATTAATAGTGAGAGGAAGATAGTGTATAAAAGAGTAGTAATGATGGGTTGTTATAAGTCCCAGGACAAGGGGATTTTGTATCTACTGTTACACAAAGGGCTTTTGGAATTTCATTTTTGGCCATTAATATTTAATCACTCCAATTTTGGAGTGATAAGCAGTGATTGTCTGACCTGCCATTTGTCAGAAACCCATACTATGATGGGCAACCCCACCATTGCTTTGTGTAAAAGCACTAAGGCATGAGAAAAGGATTCCAATGCGAGACAATCTTTGCTTGACAAAGATGTATCAATTTTCAAAGACTGCAAACTAGACTCGAGGGGATTAGTTTTCTACTCTTGCAAAAAGGAGTTTTGGCATTTCATTCTTCTTCTGTTAAAATTAGACTGTTTGTTATCTCTTGTGCTCTTTCACATTTGTATAGTTTCAAGTTGAGATCTATTCGTTTCCTAGCCTCACTTGAAATGAGCATTTAGCATATTGTATAAGTCCTACTCGATCAACAGAAGCTTTTGCAGAGGTTAGTATGGCCTCAACTAGAAGATTTTTGGTTATTACATGTATTTTTGGACCTTTAATAGTAATGAGGCTTCTGTCATCATAATTTATACATGATTGAATGGAGACTTCAAGCTTCAAGCATTCATTCTCCAAAGTAAATCAGGAATAACCATGTCTATGTAGTAAACTACCCGGCGATACATTAGTATGGGAGCATTGAGGCATCACAAAGATATTCAAGTGCAAGACAATTTTTGCTTGTCAAGGATGTTTTAAAGGTTGCTCCCTAGCCTAATCCCCAAGGGGGTTTGGTATCTACTCACAAAAATGTCATTTCCTCAATTTTCCATTAAGACTCAGATCTCTAAGGTTGTTCTCGTGGTAGAGGGACCTTTGGCATTTGCCTAGCCTCATGGGGGGTGTGGGAGGCGTGGGACATGTCCCCATGGAACACCTGAGCTTTGAGCACATCTGTTGGAAGGTTTGTAAGAAAGCTCACAAATTTGATTTAGCAGCTTGTCACATCATAGCCTCAGCTTGGGGGCCTGGCTGTGGTATTTAAGTTGGAATGCCTATGGCTGGATGGTGAA